>WAAE01002294.1:0-16001 GCA_013400495.1 Nicator chloris | reverse complement strand
TTTTGCATTTCTTTATCCATGAGGAAATTTTTATTCATTGTCAGGAGAGTGGGAATAAATATTCCTATAGGAAATACTTGAATACATCTGCAAGTTACCAAGTAATGGGAATGATTCAAGATTCTGAACTAACAGATGTTAACAGTGGAGATGAGCTAAAGAATGGATGTTGAGCACGGAACAGGCCATTTGACAGAGGGGAAGATAATCTCGATTCATATATTCCTGTAGGGAATATGTAAAAGTTCTCCGTCATGTAACTTCACACTCTTTTAATTTAATTACTTATTGCCATACAGTTTTACCATAAAACTGTTAATAAAAAGTGCAGATGTGAAGCTTCATGTACCATGACATTTGTAAACTAGAAATATTGACATTTTCACGACTCAAAAGTGACAATAGGGAAAAAAAGCTAAACCTGTCCTTCCATATCTATCAACACATATGAAACATGCACTTAATACCATTTTATTATTTTTTGACTAGTTATTTTACTAGTGGTTAAGCAGGTGTGGCTCAGAATAAAATGATACACAAAAAGTTGTTAGCCTCAGCAAGCAGTCATTTTGTGTTAACAATGATGAGATTAACAGCAAGAGAATCAGAGGTGGAGCTTTTTGAAAGCTTGTCAGATTTTTGTTTCACATAAGCAAAACAATGTGTGGGTGGCAAAAAACCATCCCTTGCTACGGGTGAACTTGAGAAATTCACCTCTGGAGTTAGAGATCAGTTACTGGCACTTTTTTTGTTGTATCTGTAGTATTGTGATTGACTAAACAAGAGCAAGAGGCAGATAAGCTGTTTGTGGATAAAGGATACACTCGTGGCTTAAATCAACAAGGAAATCCCAGGATATTACAAGCTGGCTTACACTGGCTGCCTACAAGCTCATCAGCTCTTCCACAGCTCAACTCCCTGGGCTCTGCCACAACATTGGGAAGGCCATGACATCACTAGTGTTCATGACATCACTAATATTTGTTTAGTTAAACAGAAGTACTCCTACATTTAAACTGTACTTTATTTCAAATAATTTTTGTAATTCACAAAGGGCGTGCTGGAAGTATGTGCTAATGCTTTGTTTCTTCAATGGAAAAACTGATGGTTTCTCAAACTGTTAACAGTGATTCACAGGATTGACACAGCTAATTATAAACTTAAACAGATTTCTCTAAAGCCAGTGGCTTAACATTCATTTGGAGGTGGGGGTAAGGGTCTGTGGTGATTTATATTTCTTCTGAAATTAATGACCCAACTTTAATTCATTTTCTCAACAGTTTTGCTAGAGGTTTGATATCTTTAGTTCAGTTGTAGATGCTGCTTGTTGCTGAGGGCTCTTTCAAGTCCCTACACTTCAGGAATTCACTGGAACTCAGCAGCAACACTAGTGGGACTTAACTTTGGCAAGAATTATTCCTGAAACATCTTAATAATAAGCCAAATGATTCTATAGAGAGCCAAGAAATTGGTGGTTATGGTACACTGCAGCAAGACAGTGTTAAAAAGACAGACATTGTCCCACACATCTCTTAAAAAAAGAATGTGTCCCCAAAACCCCCAACTACCTGCAAAATGGCAGCTGTTCTATACAGACCTGAGACTTGGGACTTCATCTCTGCTGTCACTACTCTCCACCCAGTATTGAATAGTTAATTAAATGGGGATGTATCTACCAGTGCACTCACCGTAGCAGCTCAGTTTCTCTCCTTTAATCAGGTACCTCTGTTTCCTTGGGTGCAACACAGGTATCAGGAAAAAGCAAACTCATCCGGGTCTCGTTTCTAGGCAGCAGAACCAGCTTATTCAAATTAGAGCCACTACAGTGCCCATCAACAGCCCTGCACATAACAGACCTGAATTACCTTACACGTGGCACTTCTGTGTAGAATTTGCCCAGGCTGTTCCGTGTTCAATACAGTAAAATGCTAATCAACACATTTAATTAATTAGGATATATACATAGGGCCTGAAGCCTTAATTAACATTCCTCTCTGATTAAATTGTTACTGACGATTCCAAGTCTCAGGTGAAACTGAGTGGCGGAAGTTTTAGTTCTTGATCTTCCACCCCCCTCTCTCCCAGGACTTCAAAGTGAACATGAGGTCAATTTCTCAAATCCAGTGGAGCTTTGCTATGCCCTTTTTCTTCCCTGGCAGTATCTTCTGCAGCAAAAATCATACATTTAGAAGTTGTGCCTGTTTCCCTGTCCGTTGATGTCACCAGGCCACTGTGAGTTAGCTTCATAAAAGACTTAAGATGCTAGACCACTACATCCAAAGACAAAATGTCACAGGATTTATATCTGTTCTGTTTCACAAACAAAGGTAAGGAAAGAAAGCTTCATACCAACTTGAGCAAACAATATTCATTGTAACTTTTTGCCATCTTGTCTGTAAAAGCAATTTTCCTTGTCTTAAAAATGCCATTACTATGTCATACAGTTTGTATCTCATTTTGTATTTTTGTAACCTATCTCCCAAATGGTTCAACCTCTGAGAAGATTACTAGCTCTAAATCCACCTAAATCTGTATTTTAACAGTTTCCTCAAAATCAGCATGGTTTTACACTGTCAAAAATGAAAAAGCCTTCTAAATTATGACAGAAAGTCACATTGTATGCAGTATACCACATCTTGCTAAAACCTGGGCATTTCTTTTCAAAAAGGAGGTTAGATATAATCCTGACAAGCCACCTCATGTGATAATAATTGTGTCCAAGTATTGGATGAACTGGAAAATTACCAAGCTGAGGTGATTTATAGTGATGAAAATCTTCTCTCCTTTGTTATTAGACAAACTTCTTGCTGTCTAAAAGAGCATGAAGGCTTGATAGCTCACCTCAAGCTCTAAAGTCCAAGTGATTAATTTATTTTGTTGTGTAATCACCTCCTCTAAGGGGTCCAGCTTAGAATAAAGCTCAACATATTGGATCCCTAACAACCAACTATCAGAGATGCTGAATTAACAGAAACAGCCAGAGTTTTCTCATTTTCATGAGGTCACATACAACACAAAAGTATAATTTCAGCTACACAGGCTGAAAAGATTTCCAGTACTGAAGTTTTCTTTTCTAAAATTAAAAACAAAAGCACATCTTCACTACTTAGATAACATGTATGTTGAGAAATATGATTGAGCACTCACAGAGAATTAGTTGCATATATGCAAAGGTTTTTGTACAATAATGTGTGTTGACTTAGTAAATGATATATCATATAAAGAAAACTATTTTAGTATAAATATTAACTTCTGCTGATTTACAACTTGCAAATATTAAGATTTTGATTCTAGTCTTTGAAACTGTAAAAGGAACTGTTTCAAGATCTTGTAAATCTGCATAAGGTGCAGAAACAAATCTCCTCAACTTCTTTGATTATCTCTATCTCTAAGTGAATTGTCATTCACCTTTTAGCTCATCTGTGTTCTACATGTTTCTTCTTCATCTTTTTATAAGTCTTTACAGGTAACCAAGCTTAATAAATTTTGTCAGCTTGCAATGGCAGCTCTATATCAAAAGGAAAACAAGTGTGTAGGTTTAGTAATTAGTAGATTGCATCAGAGAGAGGGAAAGTAGCAACTTATTGCAAAAGCTGGCTGAAAAACAAGACCATTCCTCCCACTTGATACGGTATCAATGCAACTTACAACTGGAAAATAACTTCATAAAGGGTTTATTTTCTCAGAAAGTGTTTTTGTTTGTTTGGTTGGTTGGTTGGTTGCTTGCTTGCTTGCTTTCTGGAAGAAGAAGGATTAAAAAACCCCAAGAACTTCTAGGAAAGGCAGGAGACTGAGTATGTTTTATACACTAGTTTAAATTTTACTGAGGGATAAAAATAGCCTTCAAGCAAGCACTCTCCTCCACCCTTGGGTGGACTGTGAGGAGCACTTTCCACTGCTCACCTCCTGATTATGCTCTGGCATGAAAAGTATTGTTTGGGAAGCAAATGTGGCAAAGGGGAGAGAATGTAAAGTAGTTTCCTGAGGCAGGAGGGACCTTGTGTGAAACAGATGGATGGTTCCTCATCACCAGGAAATTCTAATGCTGTTTTGTGGTCTACATTTGGCAAGGGAGTGTGGTATGACAAGAAGATGGAGGAATTCATCCCATTTTTTATCTGTGGCCTGCCACACAGCCAGAAGCTACTGCTGCCACTCAGCAAAGAAAGTCAAACCTGGATGCTGCTGCCTCCTTCATATAGATCTAAGATGTTTGACATTTGATATGAAAAAAATGCTGGGCTAAAAAGAGCTAAATTGGTTTGGGCTGGTTAACCTGTTGTTTACAAGAGAACTCTGCAGCTCTGCCTGTTCTGTTTGGATAATACTCATCTATCAAGTACTCATGACAGATTTTTTAGTACAGTTAGAGATATTTGTCATGATTATCCACCAATTTCTAGGGCAGAATGCAGTGAATCACCTCTTACAGTAAATATATCTTTAAGAGGCTTGGGCTGCAGACCTAGACCTGTTTGACATGTTCAGGTTAAACCTCCATGTTGGTGAGGTTGGTAGATGAGTCCTCAAAGAAGAGCACAGATCCCTGTCCCTCCTTTAGGAGAACTGCCTATGTGATTGCTAAATGAGTCAGTGTTATCTAAAGAGTTGCCCTAGCTACAGACCTTGGCTCAGAGGGGCTCATCTGTCACTGACCAGGAGCATTTTGCCATCTATCTATGGGTGTTTGAATGCAAAATACTCCTGCTTCATTGCCCTGGTTAATTCTGACTGCAGCCAAGGGCAGGCAGTAACTGTTATCATCAGAAATTGATTTATGCTTGTCTAACAGAGAGTCACAGTCAGATTAGGGCAGTGCTGGAAAATTTCCTAATGAGAAAGCACCTAAAAATCAGTGTCAAGAAGACACAGGCAACATCAGCAGTTGAAGCAGGTGACTGAAATCAACAGAAGAATTCTCCAGCCACTTGTGGCTGAGAATAAACTTGAAAGAAAGCAAAATATGGTCAGGCTCCATCTGTGGCGGTGTTCAAGTCACAGCACATCATGACCTAGTGCATGGCACCCCTGTCCATGGTGCGGGGACTGGAACTGGATGATCTCAATGATCTCTTGATAAGACCACATATTCTTCAAGAATGTGAAGGTGCTCTATGATCCCATGATAAGACCACATATTCTTCATCCTCCTGTCTTGCTGTGAGGGATGATGCCTCAGTGCACAGCTGCCAAACATCAGGTACCCTTACGCCATGTCAAAGTCATCGTGGGCAAGGTGGATACCATCAAGGATAGGGAAAGGGGAAAAAAAACCCCAAACTGATCCTCTGTTCTGTAGCTTCCCTGCTGAGGTTGATGGTCAAAAGCTACATGTTTTCTATGGAATGACCACTGGGCTAAGGGATTTTTTTTAAACTTTTTTTTGGTCTGTCTGAAGCATTTTTCTGTCTTGCTGCCACTCATTGACAAGCATCTTGGTTTGACAGGAGCAAGCACTGATGAGATGTCAAAACACATCCACAAATGCCTTCTTAGCTGAGTATATTTCTTTTGGACACTGCGATGCAGCAATAGGATGGATCCCATCTGTGACACCATCCTTGCCTGTATGTGGGCAAGTATGAGTTTAGTTCAAGTAATCCAAGCCTTTGACAGGGACTCAGTCTTTTCAAATTCACACAGTGTGTGAAAACAACGAAATCTACGTGTTAGACTAACCAATCCAGAGTTTTCTGGAAGTCCCCAGGTTCCAGCCCTGAAAAGTTAATTTTCTTTTGCAGCTTAAGCCTCTTCCACATTGCAACATGACCTGCATGCATATGCTCTCTGTTTTATCCTTTTATTTCTCTGTTCCTTTGCCACATATCTCAGATTTTCCCCAGTTTATTACCAGGAAACCAACAGGTGTTTGACAAATGGCAATTTGCCTGGTATTAATTGCTGGGAAATGGCTCACTCAGAGATCTTATCCCTTCATATTCTACTTCTTATTCTAATTGACATTCTTGATAGGTGAGGAGGGAAGAATAATAATGAGATATAGTCGGAGCATTTTGACTGATGCAATCTGCACAGCAAATACCTGAGCAGCAGCAATCACAGCTGCTCAGGAGCTGGCACAAAGCTCTGCACAGAGGTTGGTGCATTTCGTTCAGAGAGGCAGAATGCTGGTGAATGATTTTCTGTCTTCCCAGAGCTTGAATATTCATGAAAGGTATCAATTTAGAATGTGTTTATTAGTCCATTCTCCAGCAGCTTTGGGAGAGGGAAGCCTCCAAAGGCCTTGAAGCAAATTAAGCAAGCCATTCCTGGAGACAGGTTACGAGCTTTTAGCAGCACAAGATCACAGCTCCCAGCACTTTCCTCTGCAGAGGAGCAGCCCCTGACATGCCCTGGGTGCTGTTTTGACACGGGCTCTGGGAGGGCTCTGCAGGTACCAGCCCCTGGAACCCACTCTGGGCTGTGCCTGGCAATCCCCAGTGGTGTTTCCACCAGCAGTGACCAATTTCACAATCCCTGGTGCACATCTGCTCTGCTCACATGAGTCACCATGGGAGACCCCAGCCAGGCAGAGCAACAGAAAAGGAACAGATGGGGCTGTTCAGGAAAAGGAATGTTTCCCAATAAGAGCCATCAGAAATATTTATGTTATCAGCAAAGATTAATAACTTTAATTTGTTATGGAAAAAAAAACCCAGGGAAATATTGTTGTGCTGGGTAACTCTTTTAGACTTGTCTGTTGTGATAAATGTGTGATGAATAAATATCTGGAACTAGGCTGGCCTGACCAGAGAAGGTTTCTGAATGCTGACCATTGGGAATTTAATGAAAATGGAAGTAACGTGTATTTAAAGGTAACAACAATGTGAAAGTGGAATAGAGTCCAGGTCTGCAGGCTGAGAGATCTGCCTCAGGTTTACTTGTTCAAACTTTCAAATCAATGCCGTTTTTGTATATTCACACCCCTTTTGTTTTGACTTTTTGTGACTCATTCATGGAGCAGTATTGTTGACAGCAGCATCAACCCCAAAAAATCCCAGGCCGCTTGTGTGGGGGTTTCAGTAAAACACCAGTCCACATCCAGAAATACTCTCCAAAGGAGGATGGGAGCATGCCTCAGCTCATTTAAAAACAGAAATATATGGTGTGATACAGATCCCTTGTTCCCATCAAAGCAGCTGATGTGGTACAGGCTAGATACTAAATATCAGAACATATTTACAAGCAAATTACAAAGGAACCAAAAAAAAACATTTAAAAGAAAAGATATCTGAATTAAATACATGACCACTTGAAAGCAAATGAAAGGACAAAGTTCTTCTAGCTGCTCACTAGGGAAACCACTTAGGGATGATAACAACCCTTCACCTTCTTTCTTTGGCTGTTTTTTTCCTTCCCCTCTTTACAGCCTTGAATCTGATGTGAGGAGCTGGTCTGAATTCTGTAGTCATAGGCTCACTGCCAAAACAAGCAAGCAGTATGTTCACAAGATGTTATAATCAGCTGCAACAAGCAACCAATTTTTCTTGCAGAAATTGGACCTAACAGAGGGTGAGGATATGACTTTGTTCCTCCTTATTTTTTTTAGTGCTTTTTTTTTCCTCTGTTTTTCTTCCACAAAAATATATTCCATGCACTGCTAAAAACTGAATATTTCTTTTTTTTTTTTTTTTCAAAATTGCTTTATATGTAAGGACAGTTTAGGTAAAAATGCCTATACTTCTTGAGGCCACATGCTACTGAAATGTCTGCTTGTACAGAAGTCCTTATGAGATGAGGACTTTTCTACTTGATAAATCCTATCTTTGGGTTATATTTCATGTAGTAGCCTCTGGAGGACTCATTCAGTCTCAAAGGTGTTGACAGAAGTCATGTGGCTACTACTGAAAAACAAAAGAAAATGAAAACAAAACAAAAGTTTGAAGAGAATTTAATAGTCCATCAGATAATTAAGTCCTGTATCTGTGAGTGGTCTTGTGCTATGGAAGAACCCAAAGTTTGATCTCTGTTATCTTAAAGGATTTAAAAGAAAACAGGCAGAAGAGAAATGCACAGTGAAGCAGATTGATGTGTAAGTATGCAGTTCCTTTCCGGGGAAATAAATCCATTTGCTTAACTTCTTGTGACATCTCCATTTGGTCTCAGAATTTTTTACCTTCTTCTTGCATTAACCCAGAATTCAACCTCACATCTTCTCTGGAGATCCATTTAAACTGGAGAGAAACCACTGGTAGAAATACTGAGAGATGCATCCCCTCAGTGGTATTGGGAGTGCTGCTGCATTTGAAGCTTCTGATCTGAGTGCTCTTCCATCTTTTTTTGTGGGCCCCTTAATCCCAGCCTTCATAACAGCTTCGTTTTCATCTGCTCCAGATGAATCTTCCAGCCAAAATGTTTGCTCTTGGCCTTTCTGAATTCCTTCTTTCCATGAAAAAGAAGACCACAGGAAAAGAGAAAACCTTTTTATCCAGGTTTCTGCTGCTAAGGACATGGCCCCGGTGCCAGGGTACAAGTGGCACGGCTTGCTCTCCCAACAAACTCAAGGAAAGTGAGTTTTTTCCCTTCCTGCTCATTCTTTATTGAATTCACTTCTTTACTTGGACAAGAAAGAGCCATCAATCTCTTCTGTGTGCAATAGTACGAGGACTTGATTTTTTTCCAGACCTCAAGCCACAGAAAAATCTAAACATAAAGAGTGCCCAAGACCTTACAGAATGAAGATTTTATATAACCCTATATTTACTATTTCATACACACAGTACTTCAGAGTTGGTTTCTTCTCCAACTCAGTTCAGTCTTTAACTTAAAAAGAGTTTTCAAAGAGCCTGGCTCCTGGTCTAATGCTAGTCCAGGGGAAATGAGATGATCACAGTGGTAATAATTTTTACGTTGGGCTGTAAGTCAGATGTGGTTTTCTATTCTCAGTTCATCTGTCCATACGGACTTTCAAAGAGGAGAGAGCAGTGTGGTAACAATTTGCTTAAAAAGGCCTCTCATTTCTTAGTCAGAAAGTTTAGGGGGATTGTTCAACTTTCATTTAAATAAAAAAAAAAAAAATTGCAAACCAGTGTAGTACTAATCACCTCTGACTGGATGTTGTTTTGGTGGTGTGGCCAGGCACATGCTTGTGTTGCCAGATCCAGTTTTCTTTCAATTCCCTTTTGATTGCATAAGTCAGGCCCAGTCCTGCCTCCAGCCTGTGCTGGCAGCAGCAGGCTTTTCAGGGAAATCCTCCCTTCTGTGTGACCTAAGGATTATGACATGGAAATACATTTTCCAGATGAATATTCGCACAACCCTCACCCATCCTGTGCCCAGTGCTGAGCCCAGGTCAGAGTGCAGGTGCTGGGGAGGATGAGTCAGGATGTGGGATGGTGCTGGGACAGTGTAAGGAGATCCAGATTTATTCCTCCTCCCTCTCAAGTTCTGCAGGCAGGAGTTCATCTGCTTTAAAAGCAAAAGAAGGGACTTGGTCCTGCATGGTTGTGATTTGCCAGATTCAATTCTTTGTAATGATGATGTGGTTCAAGTGTAGTGTGATGTACTTGTGTTGGCTTTTTCAATGCAAAAAGTTCCTGTGTTGCTCCAGTGTAGTCTCTGAATCACAGAATATTCTGAGTTGGAAGTTGAAAGGGGCCCAGAAGGACCATCAAGTCCAGTTCTTAAGTGAATGGCCCACACCATGCTGTGACCAGCTCAGGCAATCTGAAAGACCTTGAAGGCGATATCAAGAATAACCAATCTATCAAGAGACAGTAATTCATTCCTTTACAACACTCTTTTGATTTTCAGTTATGAAAACACATTAAACTGGCAGAATTGACCAAAATTCCTTTTAGTTTTCCTGATCAAGAAATTTAATAAAATGGTAATTCTGATTTGTTCTTTTCCTCCCAAAATTTACTTTGTTCCCGTATCGTCTGTGTTCGCTTTCCACATGCACTCATGCTGGTCAGTTTTACAGCCATAAGCAGGCATGGAAGCTTTTGCAAAGCCTAAATCTATAAGAAGTTTAACAATATTTAAAAAAGGATCCTAATCACACACCAATTTTCACCTTTTTGTGGATAATCACTGTTTCTAGAAGTATTTCACCCTCAGTCTTAGAAACTATTTCATATCTGGAAGTCCTTTCCAGATTTTGTAATTATGTTTCCAGAGGAATTATTGAGAATCTATTAAAATTCACATTAAAAAAAATTGTATATCCTTAATAATAAAACTCAGGAAGCAATTTTAAAATACATTCAGTATCCTACTTTTTCTTTCTCACTTGGATTTTCTATGGAACAGAAATTGCTGCTCCGCAAAGATCTCTGCTGACTACTGTGGTTATTTGCTACCACACTGATAAGATAAAAATACAAGCACCTTCAGGCAGCATTAAAATGATACTGAAAAAGTTTAGTGATGATTTTGCTCCATGTTGTGGTTTCATTGACATCTACACATTTCTCTGAACAGCTGCACTGGGGTCCTCTTTAATGAGAGGGTTTTTCCCCACTTTAGTGAAGCTGAAGGTACAAACCCAAAAATCAGATTCCCTGTGAAGGAACATCTGAAATGGCTTTGGAAATCCTTCCCTTTAGTATCAGAAGCACAGCTCTGACCCAAGAAGTATCAGCAGTCAGAGAAGCTCATTAGGGCAGGCAATTAAACCAAAATATGTTTTCGCTTTCCAAGCATGAAACAAAATCACATCCATGGGTTTAGTACTTTAAAGTACTAAAAATAGTGGTAGCTTTATTTTTGCTTTTTGGTGGATAGCATAATATTCTGATTAAGTCAGGGAAGAACCTATATATTAAATGCAAATGCACAGAATATGAAGGAGAGTGGATCAAACCCATGCTGCTTTTAAAGCTCATTTATGCATGCATAAAACCATATATGTTTTATGCATATACTTCGTAAAAATGTCTTTCCTTCTCTCTTTGGCTTAGTTTTCCATACCTTTGTCTCCAAGTCTTTGAAGTTTTGTCTAGATTAAAGTAAATGTGAGATTAAACAGACCTTGTGCTACAAGAACCTTGGATGCTGGATTGTTTCATTAAAAAGTATAATTATTAATAATTTCAACACTTGAGCAAATGACTGATCTATTGTAAAACAAACTAATTTCAGCCAATCTAGCTGTTCTCTGAGCTTCACTGTTTTTTCATCTTTTTCAGTGAAAAACAGAGAAAAAATTGGAAGAATATATTTTCTTCTACATATCAATTGAGAAATAAGATAATTGCATCTGTCTCTAAACTTCATGGATAGCTCTTTTTTCTGATTAAATCCTATAGTTTAAAAAAATTAACTACTAGCCTCTTGAATGGCCTGTCTTCCAAACCCTTTTCTTCTCTTGTAGAAGTTACTAAACCTGACAGAACAATATAACATTAAAAAAAAAAATGAGATTGATGCTGATAATTCACAGGAGTAACAAAAAGATTTTTCTACCCCCATTCCCTGACATTCTCTGACAGAATCCTATCAAAAGAAAAAAAAAAGAAAGCAGCTGCCAATCTCTTTAACATGACCTTAGATTTAGTTCAGTACCTTGGCTGAATAATTTCAGCCTAGGACTAGATTTTACACCTTGTACTTAATTTATTTTATGTTTGTCCCTTGTGACATGTAACTGATCATGTGGGGATGACTCAAATTAGTATTTCTTCAGTCTATCAAATTACTACCCATTTTCATTCCATTTACAAATTTCAGTGGACGTTGTGAAAGGTATTAATTTTGGAGAAACCCTGGAGATTCTTTTAAAGTTTTGCAGAACAGCTGCACCTTTGCACAAGCAGCAGGAGATGGAGGGCAGGACAAGGCTCTATGTGACAGGAAACCAACTGCTGCCATTTTCTATGAAAGAGTGCAAGTGCTTCAAATCTTTTTTTTTTTTTCATTTTATCATTAGTGGATACTGCCTCCCTCATTAAAATATCAAGATTGCTTTACAATTAAAGAGGAGCTAAAAAAATTTAGCAAATTGCTTTCAACTGTGGACAGAACTCAGAACCCATCATTTAAACCGAGTAGATCAGGAGTTTTTGTCAGTTTGGAGACACCAATGACTCAGAATGTTGCTTTGATCCCAAAACACAGGAAACAAAGGTGGGAGGAAGTGTTTTGCTCTTGTTATTCTTGCTTCCTAACCTGCCCAGGACTAGGAAGTATGGAAAGAGGTGTAGTGACAACAGATGATTTAACGAGTCTGCAGAAGCTACTCCCTCCTTTCAGGAGTTTTCCCCTCCCTCCATCTCTTGACTCTTATGTACCTGGCAAGTTATTCCATCTCTCCACAGGCCCATTAGCATTTGTAATACCTGAGATTCATCACACTTCGCCAGCTCACGGAATTATCTGATGAAATAAACACTACGTGCTGAAATGTGGAGAGAAGAGGCTTCCAGGTTGAGGTTCAGCCATATAAGATCATGACAAAAGGAAAACACATTTATTGGCAAGGATCAAGTGGCTGTGACATCGGAAAGGAATGAAGCATTGTAGCTGTCCAGTTTTGTACAGTTTACCATAATGATATTCTCTGGACAGACACTTAGCTTTATGGAAAGCTCTGGCATGATTTATCAAGTGACCACAATCTAAATAATGTCTTCTGTTATTGCTGCAATGACAATTGCAGAATTCACAGCTAATGCCTCTGATTTGTTATCATATGGGTGGATCTGGAAGTTTGTAAGGCTTCTCCTATCTACAATTAATTTTGCCCATTGCAATAATCTCAATCCTCCCAAACACAAACAGTTTTGCACATAATTAATTTCAAGCCCTGGAGTTTACAGGCATCTCACTGTGCATGAAGTGAAGCACAAATGTAATTGTGGGGCTGGATCTGGGCCGTTGATTCTTTGCCTAAAAATCCCTGACTCGCTGCAGAGGAGCCCAGAGCGAGACCACTTTGGCCAAAGCACAAATATTTTGGCCGGGAATGTGTCTGGAGGTCCTCCAGCCTCCTTCTGCTCCCCTCTGCACTGCAGCCTGAATTGGGGACTTCCATGTATGATCTGCTAGGGAAGGGTGAGTGGGCATTAGTGTTGGTGGTATCACTCCTGCATATCCGGAGAGCAAAGCCCAGCCCTGCTGGAAAAGTGTCAGGATTGGGGGAAAGCAAACAACCATTAAATCATGGCAGCAGGACCAAGGGAAAAAGCAGTTGTATTTTAATAGCTTATTATATTTAGTTAATCAAATCCTTGATTTTGGCCAAAAATCTCCAAAACAAACACAACCGCCCCAAAAATACTGGCCGAGAAATTAAATTTCTTTGTCTGGGGGCATGATTTTGATGCTGTTTCTTAAAACAGAGGGGAAACAGCAATGAAACCCCCCATTTTGTTAAAACACTGTGCTCAGTCTGAAAACTAAATTGAGACCATATCTCAGAACTCCTTTTAAGCATGACTTCTTTTCTAGGCCTGCTAGTTACTACTGTTTGCACTCCAGTTATTTACCTCATGTCACTAATCAGATAATCACAATATTTCATAAGAACAAGAAACTAGTCTTAGGCCCCACCTAATCCAGACAGGTGATGTCAGTGGATGTGGTAATCTCAGGCCATCATCCACCATCCATCTGAATATTCAATTACCTAAGCCTACTACTTTGTCAGCTGGGTTTGTGCAACACATATCAAAACCTGCTTGGAAAACAGAACCCATATGTGATTGAGAGTGGGAGTGTGGAAAATTGGGGATGTGGAAGGTGGGTGGGCATGCTTGCCAGAGGAGGAAGGAAGCAGAGGATAAATGTGGGAGAGGGTGGAAGGGTGGTTGTGCTTGTGTTTGGGTTCCAGGAAAGGTTTAGAGGTTTCTCTCTGTCAGGTAAGTCAGGCAAAGATTTCTGCCAAAAAAAAATGCACCACTCTGAAAGGCAAGTGTCACACTGTTGTCCTGTATTCAACAATGACAACAATCTCACTAGGAGAAATTCCAATTAATCCAGTCCTCCACTTATTTGTTATTTCTTAAAAGGTAGGCATTTTACACCTCCAGGGAGTTACACATTACATCTGCTTAAATTTAGCTTATGACTCCTCCTCACTCTTTTTTTTTAGCTAAGGACAACAATTATATTATTTGATGTGCTTTTATAAGAAAGCCTACATAGTAGAGCACAGGTTTGAGGCCAATCCTGAATCCTCCTGCTGTGCAGTCATAGGATATAAGAGGTCCAGCCAAAGGAATTGAATGCAAATGAGAAAACAGTGTGGACACTTCAGCTGGAATTTTTAAGTGAGGTAGAGAAAGTAGCAGGAGAAATTGTGGGAGTCAGATTGATGACTATTTTTAAATACCAGATTATTTGAAGAATAAGGAATAATAACAATAATTTGCATAAATTGAGTGATTTACATCACCAGAGTAGTGGGCAGAAGGAATAGCACTAGCAATGTCATTGTCTGTCTTATGTCTCTAACTAACCTGCTTTTCATTGCTATATAGGAGACTTGAAAATGAGGAACAGGGACACCTAAATCTTTTCAGGTTTGGGGCAGTCCTCCCAAAGTTAATGGAAATAGAAACTGTGCATCAATTAACGCTCAGGGACCAGACCTCTGATCTTCCTGCACTGCACAGCTATGAGAAATTTGCAAAAAGGTATTGAGAGTCTTGCCAGGAAGCAGTGATTTCCCAGTGTGCTCAGCATTACAGCCTGGGAGTTGCATATCCCCGGACCATTATCAAAGCTTTAGCTCTGGGGTTTGCTTTGTATGGAAATTCTCAAATGAAGAAAACCTGAACCACTACCCAGAAATAAATCAGGTTAGATTTATACATTTTAGATGATTAATAGTCAAAAAAGAATTTCAGTCCAGCCAAAATTGTAATGATTTCTCTTTTACAGTCACTGATAAACCTAACTTGAATCTTCTAGCAAAGGAATATTTCTTAGTACTTCTCTAGAGGAAATATGATAACCCCCACCCCCCAAACATTCCACCTAATTTCCAGCAAGCACAAAAAAGGCTAAGTTTTTCCCAACACTGGAATGATATAGAGATATCATTGGTCCCACTGAAGGCTGCCAGTGCAAGGATGAAATCAGTCATCTCCCCTTCCCCCTTTGTGCTCTGTGTGTAGGGCATCCATCCCTCCTCTCCCTGTGTTGGACCAGGGGGTGGTTCCAGATCACTCACAGATCCAAGACTGCCCCGACAGCAGCGTGTCTGTGAGTGGGTCAGCTCACCCTGAAACATTTTTAAACTTGGTAGGATGCTGCTCTCCCTGGAAATCTTGGATATGTATCAAACATCTTGTGAGAGCAGGCAGATGGAAAATATTTGCGGCCTGTCAGAGAAATCCAGCAAGGTATCTTGACAAGAGGATCTACTGCTCTGATGCAGGAGGACATTCTTAACACGTGAAATCTAGTAAAGAAATCTAGTAACCTGTTAATGCTGAAATTATTTGATTGTCTTGAAACTAACTGGCTTCAGTGCCTTACAAAACACTTAAAATAGATAGGTCTTGTCTCACAAAAATGAGTGTAGGCTCAGCTGAGATAACAATGCATATTTTCAGATGCTTATTCATGTTTCAAACAGTTAAAACTTGGGCTTTCTGTCAGTCATTACCTCTGCAGTTGTACCTTTCGAAATTGTAAATCTTGGTAGAAATAGAAAAACAAACAAAAGGAGAAATATGGCAACAGTGCATCGGGATTTTATTTGCTCAGACTAATGTTATTTCTTCACCTTTGGTCAGCATTTTACTCTTCTAAACAGGTGAAATTCACAGAAGAAACTAAATCCATGTCTAGATTAATGCACATTGTAAACTGCCGTTCAGTGTTTTTTAAATAATAAATAGTTACGTGAAAATGGAATTCTGTCCAAAAAATTCCAATGATGTATTGATGTTTGATTTTTTTCTCCCTAACCTAGCAAATATTTTGTGTGTTTTTGTGGCATTTCTATTCAACCTGCCTTTAGAAAAAAAAAATTGGGGAGGAGGAAGGCTACAGAAGAATACTTCTACTAAGCAAGGTGCTACTAATATAATAATAATAATATTAACAGT
>WAAE01002291.1:8322-26357 GCA_013400495.1 Nicator chloris | reverse complement strand
AGTCACATGGAAAAGATGAGGGGCAATTGGTACAAGTTACTCCTGGGGATATTCTGTTCAGACAATAAAGTTTTTCAAAATGAGAACAATAAGCCATTGGATTAATCTCCTCAGGAAAGTCATGAATTCCCCAGCACGATTGGGGAATTTGGCTGAACATGGTACTGGGTCATCTTCTCTACACTGTGCTTTTGCCAGGAAAGTTGGGCCAGATGATCCTTGAGCTCCCCTTCCAATCCTGTACGATAATTTTAAACAATAGACAGTAATTCAGTTGCTAAGTAAAATTACTACTTAGCAATATAATAATTTCTATGTATACTATTCCTATGTTATGGTTTCAGCAAGAGTTGAAGGCACAAAAACCTGACCTAAGGAATCATCACTGTATTTTAATAAAGAAATTATTTTGGTTGTTAACATTCTGGCAAAACTGATAAATAGCAACTCTATTGCTATGAAATTTAAAAGGTTGACAGCCATACAAATTATCTTGTTCTACTCCAGAAGAATTCATAGCAGCATATTCTCAATGCTTAGTCAATAAGTCCCTGTCCTGACCTGCAGATGCTCTATAAAACTGAATTAAAATGGTTTACACTTGATTCATTGCAACTTTCCTTGTGTGCCAATAGTATTAAAAAAGGGAGAGACTTTATTTTATATATACATTGAGTTACCCTATACAAATCATGGGTCAGCAGGAAACTGTCAGACAAGTTTCATTAGGACAGCACCATTCTTGAAACATATTGGCTACACATATCCTCTTTTTCTCTTTCAAAAATATCTTTTTCTCATTTCCTCCTGATGGTATTTTTTGCTATACTCCTGTTTTGAGAAATATTGAATTCTGAAAAGGCAAGAAAAAAGGAGACCAGAAAAATAAATATCTCCTAGAATCAAATACATGAGAACTAGAAACCTCTTTGTCTGAAAACATTAAAGTGCTTCAAAAAGGCAATTAAATGTGAAAGTATTTCCTTGTTTACTTCATCATACTTCAGGATCCTGAGCAGCCACAATGTGTTCAAATTGAATATGTAATTTTCACCTTTCAGAAGTTTCCTAATTGCAGATTTTTCTGTTTTCTTGCCCATATGATACACTGCATTTTACTGCTAATAATTTGTGTAAAGCTCAGGCTGTTTAGTATTACAGGGCTGATACAGGAAGGATTACTGACACTAAGAGTTCAGAACTTGTTTTAAAATCTGTGGTTTCTGTAGTCACTTTCATAATTCCTTTCTTTAAAGTATTTCTTACAGGTGTAATATTAAACAGATGCCCATTTTTCTGTAATGTGTTGTAGCAGCTTGGATCAAATATGCTTTAACCACCACTGTCCTCAACAGATTGCTTTTTTCAGCCAAGATCTGACACCACAAATCACTTTCCATGCTTAAAATGTTGTTATTACTCCATTAATCCTTCTTATTTTAACTCTATGTTCCTCCCAGCTTTGGCACTCCAGTAGAAAAATGGAGGGATCTTGTATGATACAGATTTACTGGCTACGTTACAGGCAGGTGAACATTCTTTGAGCCTAGTTCAATCTGCACCTATGCATGGGTTGGTATTTTTTTTTTGGCATAGATAACTGCATCTGTGGCTGTTTGAAATGCCTCATAATGTCTGGAGTGTACATGTTTTTAAGTTCCCCTTCTTCATGTCGAAGTTCTTTCTCTTCATGCTCTCTCCCTATTTTCCTTTTATCATCCCTCTTCTTTCACACAAGCACACAGACAGATAACTGGCTGACAGTATTTGTTTAGATGATTCAATTTTTGTAGGTACAGTATTTCATTTCTGTTTAATCTTCCCATTTGGTTCAACCTATGAGTTTTCATAATGTTTTCTGGAAGCTGAGAGAGGGATGCAGAGAAATGAAATTTGCTAGGAAAAAAAGAACGCAAAGAGTACCTTTGCCAATCTTCAACACTAATACCATATTCCAGTCACAAATTTTTGTCAGTTTGCCTTGCATAATGTCACAGCACAGAGTGATATGACAAAAACAAGTATTATGGCAGGCACTTCTTTTTACTGTTAGGAAATCTACTTTTGGTCCTGTGTCCAAGCAAGGTTTGGGAGCAGTCTCTAAGAGGAGATCAGGGGCTGCCCCATGCCAGCCACAGCTGCTCAAGACAGGTCCATGGATACACCACAGGACACGGCTGAGCCCTTCAGCTATGCTGCTGGTGTGTCTGGGAACACTTATCTTTAAAAGGGCAGAAAAAGCCATAAAACGAGAAGGAGAGAACACAAAGAGTGAGAAGTAGCACAGGGAAAAACCAAGGTCAGATAAGGAGAAGGAGATCCTCCACAGCAGAACAGAAATTCCCTGAAGACCACAGAAAAACCATGTTGGAACTGGTTTATCCTGAAGAATTGGAGTCCATGAAGAGTACCCACATAGGAGCATGGAGACAGTGTGAGCAGGAAGGAGCAGCTAGATGGGAGTTTCACTGCTGTATATTTACTGCATCCCCTGCTGTGCAACTCAGGGTGGGATAGAGGAGTGAGGAGTGGAGGAATCAGTACAACTACCCTTGGAATGGAGGGCAGGACAGTTGTTCCAATGATTTTCTTTGTATCTCACCATCTGAATATATTTTAATTGAAAATAAAATAAATCTATTTTCCCCAAGTATGTTTTCCCCTTGAAACCCTTACAGCAACTGGTAAGCAATGTCCTGTCTTTATCTCAACCAGTGAACTTTCTCAACCTACTTTTTCTCCCTTTGTGCTGGAGAGGAGAGGTGAGCAGCTGGGTGGGAGCTTGGCTGGTAGCCAGAGCTAACCCACTACAATGTGTTACTGTGTTATGGTGGCATGCAGAGGTCACAGTTGTCATTAGACAAGGAATGACCCTTGACTTTAAAGATTATGCAGGAAGACCACCCTAGAGTAAGATCCAGAATTCCTGTGCCACAAGCATATGAATCAGCTACATAGTCACCCGTTCTCTGATGCTCTAAAATACATGTCACTGGGGGAAAATGAAACTTTGACATAAAGAAAACACACGTGCTTAATTGGTACCTGATATAACCAGTAATTACTGATGTACATTTCCGCTTTCAAAAAACTGGACTCCATGGACTTTTTGTGGTGAGACACTGCAGTCAGGATAACTCTGGCAGCTATGAGCACTCATCACTTTAAAAACCAGTACAGGAAGAATCCCCTTTCTTAAATTTTCTCTAGTCAGTAGAAGATCACAAACTTGACTCTACTGAAATCATGATAATGGAAGTGAAGGCTGGATTTGAAGAGCATTTCAGAGTAACTCAAAACTCCTCTGCATTGTCTACTAATTTCCAGTTATTTTTATGTCCTTAAAAAAAAAAAAAAGAACCAAAGATGCTGAAACTTATCCATAAACAGCAGCATTCTTCCCATGCCCACTCTGCCCCTCAGCTTGTCCTCTGGAACAGGCTTTCCTTTCCTTAACATCAAATGAAATTCAACGCAACTTTAACAGAATCTTCTTAAAGCACCAAAGAAAGAAGAATGGCTCATACTGGGTTTGTTGCCTTGGATTTAATGTTTTCAATTAAAAAAAAAAAAAAAGCAAAAGTTTATGCTTAAAGCTTCATTCTAAGCATACTCAAAGTGCGTGCCCTCAACAGCTGGGGATGAAAACAGTTTTATCTTAGAGGGTACTCGGTAGGCGGCCTGCGTTGATACTTGTTTGGGAATAATTTTGCACTCAGGAAATCTATCCATCAGCTTTGGTAATGATCTGTGTTTAATCTGCTGAAAAAGAAAACAAGCTCAGATATCTTATGCTTCTCATCTTTACCACAGGTGTATCAGCATGAGAAGTTTATTTTCTTTTTTCAGTCAGTATTTATTGTTCCGGAGATATCCTTGCTGCGTACTAATGCCCTATTTTCATGTGAGGTTGCAAGTTCGTTACACTGAGATATTTTTCTTTCCCTGTGATAGTAAAAGCATCTACACCTCAGCTTAAACATGTAAATCATTATTTGTCTGAGTAGTGGCAAGAAGTTTTGCTCTAATATTTCACAATAAAAAAGTTTAAAAATGCACAATGAAATATATGTAAAATCGTTTTGTTTATCCAGCTGGACCAGGCCTTTGTTAGAAATTGTTTGAAGTGGATGGGTACTGATGTAATTTTGGAAAATGCATTAAACAGGGAAAAAATGTTTTTCTTTTATTATAAGTCAATACCAGGAGGGAAGGAAATACAGTAAAATTTGCCGCAAGCAGTCTTTCAGGGGAACAACAAAAATTGACTGCTTAATGGACATGGCCTTCTAATAAATTCAGACAAGAATTTATTGAAATTTTTAAGGATATGCAGAGGCTGTTTGTAGACAAAGAAGTCTGATAAAGTTTGTATTTCATGTAGATTTACATGTAATTTTATTGAGGATAATGTTTAGTCATTAAAGTCTTTCTCTTAATAATCAACAGTTTGATTTAGTAACTCTGTAATAAAAAAATCTTGCATAGAGTAGTGTGCTGAAATATGTGGTTTCCTATCTGATTAGTTACTGTTTTCTAAATATATTTGTTATTGAACCTTCAGTACATTCCTCTTGGGTACTCTTTTTACAGTGAGGCTGCTTGAGGGGACTACTAGGGTCTCTGCTTGTACTTTGAATAGACAAGTGTTTTCCAAAACAGGGAAATGTTTTGTTAAGCACTGCTGAGGTCAGACATAAAATGATGGTGGCTTCTGACTGACTGGCTTTATGGGGTTGAGGAAATCTGGACCCTATTCTTGACAAGAAGAGGAAGTGATAACCTACACAAAACTTTTCCTTGAGGAGTATTGCCAGGAACCATCATGCTGCACTCTGTGGGATAAATTACTTAAAGACACAAAGAATAATCATTCTTTTGATCTGTTTACAATGTGGAATATGTTTGTATTGTTGACACTCTCTGTAGTGTCAGTGTATACGCCAGGGTCCCCTATGATGCCCGGGAGGATTACACTTCCAGAGAACCTCATCAAAGGGGCATCAGATTTCACAGATCTGGTCAGGCAGACAATTGCATAGGAGGTTACTCCTACTGACAGTCATTTAATATTTTAGTAATGGCATCATATCACTGTCATCCACAAGTTTCAAGTGAGAAACAGGTCCTTGCATACCCTGGTCCTAGCAGACAGAAAACATGCTCTGTCAAGTTCACAGTTTGGGGGTGTGATTACGACAAAAGGTACAAGTGGATAACTCTTGCCAAAGAGAGATGTTGCTCTTAAACCTCCACCCATCTGAGTATGTGAGAATCACTGCTTTTACTGAAAAGTTAAATAATTTCTGATCCCAGGACTCTGCTGAATCTGGCGTGTTGGCTCACTGTACGCCTGCAAAATGCTGAAGCAATAAGGAGAAAGAAATGTTGGCCTTTGGTCTAATTTATGCCCAGTGAATCTGGGACTACTCTTACACCTCCCTTACTGGCCAGCAAGGAGTGCTTGTCCACTCAGAAGACAAGTAAGAAGAGCTCAGCACTGATATGGTGCTAGCGTTAAATCCCACAATTCCAAACTATGGATGGAACCCATCACACTGAGATAACAAAAATGGCAGTATCTAGAGCAAGAAGTTATTTTCAAATTCTTGCCTCCAACAAGGAGTTGCCCTTTGTAAAAGCAATGATGATGGGTTTTGTGCAGCTTATTCTACAGGGATATCATGGACTCAACATTTAATAAATGTGATGCTTAATTGTGAGGCTTAGACAGCTGCTTTTTATCAGAGGGTACACGAAAGGAGGAAAACCGCAGACATTTAACAAGAGCTGATTGGGAATGGGGGACGTAGGAGAAAGCAAGTGGCATGGAGTTATTGTCCAGTGTTGTTTTAGACACTAATGCAGCATGTTCGTTACACTGTTTTTGATTTCAAGCAAGTTTTCATTTCACTATTCCATTTATGACCATGCAGCTATAGGATTACATACATACTCTGGGAAGCCAGAATGTGAAAAGTCAGAAATCAACCGTGAAAAGATTATGAAAACCGGATGTAATACAAAACTGAAATAACATGAGAAAGGAACTCCTAAGAAATGGCATGAAAACCGTAGTGCCATTTATTAAGCGCCTCCAGTGGAGTGCAACAGTTTGCCTATGGAGGATATAGCCTGTGACTTTTAAATTTGTAATTTCCCTTTAAGGATCAGATAAACAAAAATGTCAATGGCCTTGGCAATATGACCTGAGTGTCTTAGTTTCACTAGGATGAACTGTTCTTGGAAAAAATTCTCCCCTGTCTGAGTCACAACCAGGTTTTTCCTTCTGGAGTAGGAATGTGTGCCGTTCTCCCCCCCTGCTCCCTTCCCAGCTAGCAACGCAGGCAAATTCCAGTTCACTAGTCTGGCATTTCAATTTCTGTAGGGTCTTCTCATGTTATGCCAGTGTAGAAGCTTTCACATTTTTTGTAACATTCTTTTGAAACAGAACTCCTCCAATGCACCTTGCTAGAGTCTAGTAACTGAACATTGAAAAGGATAGGGTTTTGTCTTTGTTCACAAAATGTGCAAAAGTAAATTTCATTTTCCGTGGCCATATTAAAGAGGCCTGTGAGCAGTGATTGTGAAAGTTGTAACATTTAGGCTTAAGAATACAGTGGCAGGGATATTCATGTGAGAAACAAGGTGATGGATACCATACCAATTAGACATTAATTATATTGTGTAAAGAAGGTATTTTTACCTTCTGTTGAACAAAAGAGCAAAAATGTATACATTCTTCAGGTCAACTTAACTAGTGATTTTTTTTGTTCTTTTTTTTTTTTTTCTGTCTCTCTTTCCATAGGCATATAGGCTGCCCATTCAGGAAACAAATCATGCAAGTAGTTCACACTTTTGAGACAGTGAATGCAAGTGGCAGTGCTTTTAATCATTATTGAAGTGTCCAGAGCACTCAGTGATATGCAGGATGCAGACCTGATGCCTCACGGGAGTTATGGTTTGAACATTTTGAAGCGAAGAAGAGCTACCTGCTCAGCAAACCAGGAAATATTGAGATGGCTGGGCTCTCGAATCCCCTGGCCTGATGCTGCTTTGTCACAGAAGCTGGTCATGTTCTCCTCCAGGCTGCAGACTCCTTCTCTCCCAGTAACTGTCAATGCATTTTGAGTACAGTAGGGTAAGTCCTTGTGCTAGGACACTGATGTGACAAGTAGGTTCAATCCTTCTCATGCATCATGCTAATTTTTACTGGGGTTTCTGGCCTCTTAGTCTGACCTTCAGTAACACCATTTTCTCTAAAACAATAAAACCATTCTCTGGCATGAGCCCATTTTGCATTACACCACTTCAAAATAGTTTTTAAAGGCAGTGCTCCAGCCAAAAATAATTATGGTGAATTCTCCATTATCTGATGGAAAGAAACAAACATAACAGAAAAACATGGATGATGCAAGTACCAGGAGCAGTCATGGAACCAGTTCTCACAACATCAGCCAGACCTAGCAGTATCCCTTCACTGTACCCCCCTGAAACTCCAAACTGGAGGAGTGCACTCATTCATACACAGGACCTGACCTTAACTGATCTCTAAGTGCACCACATTTCAACAGAGCTAACAAGCTTTCTAGGAATAGAGTGCTCTGCAGCACAGTAGGAGCCACATGATGCCTGACATGGCATGAACACAAGTGCATAAAATCTGCTGGTGTGTTGCTGGCAAAGAAGAGCCCGTTGGATGCAGTTTCAGAGGGTTCCACAGTACTGGTTTGGTGTGTGTTGCGCAGAGACGCCAAATCTGGCTCTCTAGTGAGATAAAGCCAGTCCATGCCTACACTACACTCTGCATAAACTACGTTTTGCCCAAAGATAATAACCCAAGGAGACTGGAAAGGTTCTTGCAGAGCCAGCATTTTCTTGTCTTCTGTGACACAATCAGTGGTACAGATCCATTACTGTCAAATAGTCAAGTGGGAAGTATATGGAGAAATATGTTATGCTTGTGCCACTTGATTTCTTGATGTTTGCTGTCTTGCCACCTGCAAGGAGGGTAAGAAAGTCAAACAGCACTGTGTTGTCCATGAAACCTTGACACAATGCTATTGGTAACCTATTACCTATAACAATATCTTTAAGCATCTTGAAGGCAAATCTGCAAGAGTCTGCTACTGACAATACCTGCAAAGAGAATTAGGGGAGGTGAAAAGGAAAAAAACAAGTATGAAAGGATGATACAAGTAATATAGCTTTAGCGTATATGCAAACTACAAAACTTATACACTATCTTTAGCAGTCAAAGATCTCACGCTTTATTAATAGGCTCAAAACTTTTAATCGTGGTATTGTACTGATATTGTAATTGATGCCAAGTGAATAAGCCCCATTCTGACCTCTAAAAAATACTGAGGCTGAAAATGCAAATGTGTCATAGCATTTCTACAGTTGACAGCTATGTATTACAAAGTGGTTGTTAATATTTTTGTTCTTTGTAACGTAGGCAACCCTGTTGTATCTTGTTTCATGGTTTGTTCTGTATCCCCCTGAGTTTATGGTTTGTTCCTTGCTGCCCATACCCCAGCTTATGTCAATCTCCCTTACCCTTCCCTTTGTTCTCCTATTCCTCCTCCCTCAGAAGCTGTGCCAGTTACCTTGACCCTCCTCCCTTTGTCTGGAAGGTTCCAGGAAGGGCGTCGAGTGATTGGCCAGTCTGGGGCAGTCCCTCCCTTGATATCCCCTGAATGGTTGTTATTCCTTTCCTTCATTCACCCTGTTACACCCCCCTGTATCCCTGCTGGACAGTGCCCTGATCCTCCCTTGTTCTCCACCCCCTGTTATAATCCCTTGCAGCCCTTTGTTCTGGGCTCTTTGGTGTCCTTCCCCCTGAGCGTGGGAGCTCCTTTGGAGTGACCACAATAAAGCTTGGATTATAAGGATACCAAAGAGTCGCCTCCTTGCTCCATCGCCGGCATCTGCGACAGCCTCTGTCCACGAGGGATTCTGGGCAGCTAGTCTGGGATCCCTAGCTGCGGTCTCAGCCTTCCATGCTCCCCGGAGCAGGCGGTGGAGGCTGCACCCCCTTGCCGTGGCAGTGCCCGAAAGCTAGCTGGGGTGATCCTCGACAGAGAAGGGGCTCTGTGGAGAGGCATGGCCACACAACCCCAAGAAGGGCCTCAGTGAGGTCTCAACTACACTTTAAGTTTCTTCTGTAACAGTTACAAAAAATCAAATTCAGCATTTGCCAATAACAAAAAATATAAAACAAACTATGGAGACAGGATTTGCAAAATTTTCAGCTGTATTTCCAATCATTGTAGAGTAAACTTTTCTAAATTATTTAACCATGCAATGTTCATTAAAAATAACCTCATATGCCCTCCTTAGTCTGTATTGACAGCATTCAAATCACAGAGCACAGTGAAATTAAAGTGAAATGCCTGAGCAAACAACTCGTATCTCAGTTTTAAGAAAACAAGAGGCTTGAGAATAATATTGAATTTTTTCCTAATTATTTCCTTAAAAAATTGGTTCCATGTATATACAATATCTTTCTTTTATTTTCTGAATCAGGTAACAAAAAATTTCACTCTTCTAAAGGCTCATGAAAGCTCCTGCTAATTCTAGTAACAGCAAAAATTCCTGTTAACATAGAAGAAGCAAAGCAAAGCAGTCTGCTGTAGAACTAAATATGAGAAGAACTACAAGAAATGTGCTGTCCATAGAGCTTGTGAGCAATTCAATAAAACGCAACTATAAATTCCTGTCTGGTGTGTCTAGATAATACCACAGGTACCCTCAGCCAAGTACCAAAAAAAAAGCAGAGCAAACAAACAAAATACCCAAACCGCCTACAAAATTAAGTGAAATACTATTCTAAATCCTTTATTTTCTTGTTCTTAATATTTCTGTTTGTGTCTCCCTCCTGCAGCTCTTGGCAAACATTGAACTTAAACTATTTGGAAAAGCAGTTCATGCTTCCCACCTCATGTGTGCCTTTTCTTAACCCCCAAAATCATAAGCACTGTGGTCCTTGCTGAAATCTTGTTTACCAGTGTTGCTTTGTTATGTGGGTATTTTCAAGTTTTCAAAGGAACTTTTTGTTCCTACAGAGTGAAGTGTCTTCATGTCATGCTGCAGCCAAGTTACTCAAAGTGCTGATAGCCCCCTGCAGTGAAAGAACATGAGGAGAGTGAAAACTGGGGGAAACAGAGCAGCCTTTTCAACTGTCAACATTTATTTAAATGTAATCATGAGATTTGGCTGTTCCTTGGGCCATGTGGTGTCTGCCCATTCTGCAGGGTGGGGCTGGAATTACTGCTGGCATGAATTTGTTTGGCCTCTTATTTTCATAACCCTTCAAAGCCACACAAGGGGAAAACAAGAGACTACAAAAGTACATTTGAGGGCTAAATGTTTGTCTGGCATGCTTGCATCATACAGGACTTGGAAGGGCCAAGGAAATCCTCTGAGCTTAGGGAATGTGAGGTGAGCTGCATAGTTTGATATGCAGGCAGATAGCTGAAGAGATACAGAAAGAGAAAATACTCAAGAAGGTACTGAAATGGGTCAATATGTGGGGACCAATGTTGGAGAAGAAAACGGGTGAAAGATTGTCTGTTGTCTTCTGTTGTGTTGTGTTTTAATGTACTGTTCTGAATCCCCCTGAGTTTATGGTTTCTCCCTTGTTGTTCACACCCCAGTTCATGTCAATCTCCTCTACCGCCCCCTTAATTCTCGCACCTTCCCTGTCAATCCTGTTTCTCCCTCCCCTGCGGCTGTGCCAGTCATCTCAGCCCTCCTCCCTTCGTCTGGAAGGTTCTCCAGGGGGTGTTGAGTGATTGGCCAGCCCAGGGTGGTCCCTCCCTTGTTATTCACTGAATGGATGTTGTCCCTTTCTTTCATTCCCCCAGTTACACCCCTTTGTCCCCTGACTGGACAGCATCCAGACCCTCCCCTGCTCTCCTCCCCTGTTTATAAGTTGCTGCAGCCCATTGTTCGGGGCTCTTGGGTGCCTTTCCCCCTGAGCTTAGGATCTCCCCTGCGGGCTCCTATAATAAAGCTTGGATTATAAAGCCACCTGAGAGTCACCCTCTTCCTTCACCGACGGTGTCCACTGAAGCCTTGTTCTCTCTGGAACCTGGACAGCTAGTCTGGGGTCCTGAGCTGCAGCTTCAACTGACCTTGCTCCTCTGAGAAGGCGGCGGAGGCTGCACCCCCTAGCCATGGCAGTGCCTGGGAGCAGCTGGGTGATCCACGCCAGAGCAGGGGCTCTGAGAATTGGGCACGGCCACAGTCTTCCATTATAATGATTTTAAATCCAATAAATAGCAAGAAGATTAATGGGGCATCCCTACCTACAGGAAAAGGATATGCCCCTTCATTTCACCCAGCTCTGTGATTTTTCTGAAGCATTTTGTGGAGTTTTATTCCCCCGCAGACTCTCTGGTTTCTCCTGTAGTAATCTTGGCCCCTATCTCTTCATAAAACTTGCCATATATCTCTCCCCCCATCTCCTTGCAGGTCCCCTCCTCATGCTTAGCTAAATTGTCATGTTGCCCTGTTCTCCTGATCGGGCTGCAAAGAGGGGTGTGGCTGCTGCTCCCTCTTTCCACCAACAGGAATGATGACTTTAGCAAGTGACAGCAAATGGAAATGGCTGTTATGCTTTGTCTTCAACTCCTCTGCTTCTCTTCAGCAGCAAAAACTGACTAAGAAACAATGAGAAGGATGGGAAGACCTAGAGAACGTGAAGGCTGTGGTGGTATCGAGAGCGGCTGAGGGAAATCTAGAAGATGATTCAGAGGAAATAGAAGAAATGAAGAGAACTGGAAGTGTTTTTCACACAAGCAAATTAGGAAATCAATACAGTGCTTGCAGTTACAAATTACTCACATATATTGAATAGTAAATCTGTATATGGGCCTGCATAAAACAAGCAATTAAAAGAGTATCGTGGACAAAGATGGATGATAGGTGTAGTTGTTTGGGGACATGAATCTATGACTGAAATAGGTAAGTGGCTTAGAAAAGAGAGAGAAAATGGTCCAACAGTGCAGCTGGGCAATGAAGACAAAAAAAAAAAAAAGTGAAATAGCAAGCAAACTGGGGGGAAAGAGAAAGATGATGAAGAGGGAAGTTGGCACTGGCAGGTTTGCCACAGAACAAAACATTAGCAAAGTGAAGTGCTAGGAGGATAAAGAGTACAAAAATAAAAAAAAGGGAAAAGACAAAGGAAGTTTGCAATGTGGGAAAGAGGAAGCAGACACCAGAAAGGTAGATAGTGACCAATGTGACAGTGACAGACTTTTTCATTTATTATTAATACTAAGGGGCTGCTGATCTTGCAAAGCAGCCACTCTGCTTCTCACACCAAGACTTTGCTTGGTCTCTTTCCGAACATAAATCCAGGTTCACAGGAAAGGGCTCAGTGGATGTTTTACATGTTTGGCACCTGATGCATTGACAGACCGCACATAGGAGGCCGTCAAGTATTTTCAGACCCATCTGAAGACTGGAGAATCTTTGACTTTCTTCATTCTTTGGTTGAGTGCAGAGAGATTCTAAAGTCTGTGTCCCATTTATAATATGCAGCTGTTGTTTCAGTGACATCTTGGCTTAGAAGTAAGGGTTAAACACTGATCTAAGTGTGGTTCTTGACTTTTTTTGAGTGTAATTAAATTCTGGATCTTGCTTGTGAGGGATTTTTAAGGAAGAACTGTAAATCAGTCCTTTCTGCTGACATTATTTCTGGCTTATTTATTTCCAATGCAGTTAATGGAGGGAAAAAGACGGAGGATAGGGAATCACTTCCAGCTCTTCTGCATGGAGATCCATTTGGGGGGGCTACTGTGACAAAATGAGAAGAAAAAGGCTGGTAGATTAAAAAATAAAAATCTTCAGCTTGTAAATGCAAAAAGACATGGTAGGGGTTTAAGTCACAGAGGCTCAAATCCCTGTGGGGGCCACTTAAGAAGAATTACTTGACTCATAGATTTTAGAGCCAGAAGGGATCAACAGATTGTTAGTTTGACCTCCTGTGCAACATGGCCATAGTATTTCATCCAACTAATTTTGCAGCTAGCTTAAAGCCTGTCTTTCCTGAAGTGAGGTGGGCTTGATATGGAGATTTGATATGGAGATTTGAGGGGTTGAACTCAGTGCATGTTAACAGTTTCTCCTTTGGTAGTTTATTCCTTCTTGTTTAAAATAGGCTGGTCTTATATTTAACTTTATACAGTTCGGCCTCTTTTTCTTCTTCTTCTTCTTTTTTTTTTTTTTTTTTTTTTTTTTTTTTTTTTTTTTTTTTTTTTTTTTTTTTTTTTTTTTTTTGCTGTTAAGCTTTTTCTGCTTTGTTGGAAGCCTTCATTACCTATTATGTTCTTGATGTAAAAGATGCTTATGAAATGAAAAGTGTACTCTAGGTATAAAAAGATGTGGAAAAAGGGGCATCCAGGCAGCAGTAATATGAGTGACTGGAATGGAGAACATCTGTTGCAAGAAAATTGTCTCACCCTGAAGTATACTGTGTGTATGTAGCTGGGCTCCCCTGCAGCTGATGCACTAGGTATTGATGCTCGGGGCACAAGCTCGCTGATGGCTAGACACTGTGATAGCAGGGTAAAGGGGGCTGCAATGGGGACAAGGTGATTCCAGCTCTTGGGACAGCTTTTGGCAATGGTGGCTGCCTATGTGGGATGTAATAAGAAGGGAAAGAGCGTGAAATGGCAGACTGCATGAGGCTGCAATGAGTCAGCCACTCCGAGGGGGCTGGAAGAAATGTATAGTCTGTATAAAGGAGCCCTCGGCTGCCCTGAGCTGGAGGCGAGGAGTTCGAGTTTCTGCAAATCCAATTCCTATGATATTCTTGGCAGTCAGGGGAGGAAACTCACAGCAGAGAGCTCTGGTGTGTGCAGAGTGATGATTCTTGGGCTGCCTTCTGGGAAGGCAGGCCAATAAACGTGGCTACCATGTCCTGCAACAACAGTCCTGAAGAGGGAGCATAAACTAATAGCAGTGTCCAGAGCAATATAATATGTGTCCTTTGAGATGGACTGAGAAATGTAAGACTAATGGCTACAGCACTTGATAAACACTGACAGGAATAGTTCACATATAGATGTATTTAATAACCCATGATTTGGTTATTAAATCAAACCCTCTTGCCAAGAGAGAGAAATTCAATGTGCTAATTAAAACTGTTCTTTCTGGAAGAATTTTTTTTTTGAGAAGTTAATCATTTTACAATCTTCATGCTGCAACTTATTCTTCCATTACTTCTTCTAAATACTGGGTTTGATCTTTTTCTGTCAAGCATTCTTCCTCTCTCTTACCACATTTTGGAGTTTCAAAATTCTTTCAGAATTTCTCTTTCTCTTGTCAAAGACGCTAATTCAGAGGATGTGACATTTTTCCAACCAATCTTTGTTACTGACAAGTATTATCAAAGTATTATCATAGGAGTATAATTGCAAGATAAACACAGTTCTGATGAACAAAGCACTAGGTATTTTCAGGTGGTCACATGGGGAAATGTCATTAACACTGTGTAATTTGCTTGGAGTTGCCCAGCCTTGGAATGTGTGGCAGTATTTCTCTTCATGACAAATGATTGTTGCTTCAGCTGCAGCCATATCCATCTTTCTGGGAAAACTTCCAGCTTCAAAGGGAAATCTGGTTGTACACATTTGAACTGTGTTCTTAGCTGCAACATAATCTTTTCTGTCTTCTGGTTGTCCACTGGAAATGGTAATGAAAACAAGGTACACATTCCTTTCAGCCTTGGTGTAACCTTTCTCTTCTTCAGGAAAGAAAAGTTACTGAACACAGAGGGTAATTAATTTACTGACATTCTTTCAGATGCTTTGAAGATATGCTCTGAGGGAGGGTCTGCATACTAATCTGTAAAGCCAAAGGGTGGCACCTAACAAGGCAATGTCAAAAATAAATACATTGGTCTCCTAAGTAATGTCTTCACAACAACTAAACCATATTAGACATAGACTGATTTCATGGGCTGAATAGTCAAGTTCTTAAATCTTCAGTCACCCAAACATGTTATCATAGGAAAATCTTCAGTGGAGCTAATGTTACTGCTTTACACACAAGAGAAAGGAAATACTGGTAATGGGACAAACATATGACAAAAGTCTCCAAACTTGCAGAAAAGCAAGACAGAAAGTAAAAATAATGTATAATGAAATGGACTTCCCTCATTTGTTTTCTCTCCATGCGCAAATGAACTATAATAAACAGTAAAAATAAAAAAGTCATAGCAATTAATGACCTCTCACCTTTACCCCATCTAAGCTACTTTTTAAGGCATTTTTCATACTCTTGGTTTATTTATTGTTCCTCTGCTGCTTCCAAGTTGACCTTTAGATAGGATCCCACCCAGAGTTTTTGAGGAAGCAAACTAGGGCAGCAGAAGCAAAAGAGTTATTAGTGGGAATGACGGTTACAAAAATATGTGCAAAGTAATTATATCAGGGCTGTTCCTGTATTGCTGGGATACAAATATTTTTATTGATGTTTATCTCAGACCCTTTGGGAAATTATCAGACACATTGAAATCCTATAATAACTTTCCCATGGCTTCTCTGACCCTTCCTGTTGTTCCAGGGTGCCCTAATTGCACATGTACATGAAATGTAAATTATTTCATATAACAAAGCCAGTTCTAGGGAATATATTGTCCACTGTGTGATAGAGTCTGGCTTGAAGAAGATACCCAGTGGAAAGCAATTAATTTCTGTTGTTCTTCTTTCTCTAGTAGAAGTAATTCCTGTGGTTTTTTTTGCACTCTATCTAGTCAGCAAGAGTTCATAATGGAGTATGGAAAAGATGCAAACCAGAAGAGATAAAATGCAATTTTGTGCCGTTTAATTTAAAATAACACAGAGATCTGTACCAGTCAGCTGCTGTAAACTACATGTATGGCATATATGATATAGCAAATATTTTTCAGGGTTGTCCATTTTTGCTTTTTCAAATACCTAAACATCTACACACATACAAGCATATGTATATACATACATAATATGCCAATCAGGAATTCAGCTGGAAATTTCTCAGCAATTTTTAATATATTGTTGGTATGAATTTATATAAAAAATTACCAAGCTTTATATACATAGCAATTTATTACAAATCAATCTATTTTATTCACAGTACTTGTAACAGAAAATGTATTCTATCCCCTTGGTGAAAACTTTGTTAAGGGTTTGGGGTGGACTTTTAAATTGGAGTAGAAGTATTGTTTAGCTTGTTCTTTATTTCTAATGATCACAAAATACTTTTATTAATTTAAACAAAAAAAAAATAGCAAGATGTTGGGGTCTTTTTCCTAAATCTTGTACTGTGATTACTTCTCTTGCTATTTTCAGACCTTTGAGTTGACATCTGAGACAGCTCATGTGGAAACAACAGTCTTACCTGCCTACCACCTAAAATCATACAATGGAAAAAAAAATATTTTCTGAAGACACATTGGTCAATGTAGGTGTTTACAACATGCAAACATACTTTTATTTCTATTTATAAACTTCCCGTTAGATCTGTTAGGCAAAGGGTAACTTTAATCTTAGCACTTCCTAGATTCTGACTCTGTAACTGCACTATTGTCGCGTAGTATTTGTTTATGTGTCACATACAATAATCAGTTTTGTAACCTCAAATAATTCTATCAGCACTAACAGCCTTAGGTGATAGAATCAGTGATGAAGGCGAAATAATTTTTTCTTGTATTTTTCATGGCATAAAAGCATTCTGCAAATACTGCTAAAAAGAGGGTCTGCATCTTAATTCCGTCAAAACATGGGAACCCTATGTCATGCTGACAATAAATTCGGTGTAATACAAATTGTGTTTAACCCCTAAGGCAAATTGCAGGTTAAATGTCATTTGCTTTTAATCCAGGTGGTACTCATTTGATGAACACCCTTAGTTATACATCGCATAAAGCTGAATTAATGTTGGGCTTACTGGGGCTGCAGTGTCAAAAGGCCTTGCCTCCTATCACTTTCCTTCTTTGCACACCGAGGTTTTGCAAAGAACACGTTCTAATCAGACAACCTGATTTTACTTCTCTCAGAGCTTTTTGTAAATACAATTTTGTGTCTCAGGCCTGGAAATTCACCTGGTTGAAGGATGTGATTTTGTAAAAGCCTGTTTGACAAGTTTATTTCACTTCTGCCTTACCAGCAAGAGGCACACGAAAAATTTCAAACAGGTACTAGAATTTGTTTGCAGTAGAGCACTGTTGCTTAGCAGAAGGGTAGGGTAGGGTCTTGGCATGACCCTACACAAACAATGCCTGTTGTGCATTTTATGTTTTCACTAAGTGACAACTGAAGATTGTTATGCAGAAAGGGGCAGCACGAAAGCCGCCCTGCTGGCTTGCTCTTGGCACTGCCACCAGAGAACACTTGCCATGGGAATGTTTGAACCAGTGGTGTTTTCTTGTAGCAATTATTTATCATTGTTTCTGTAAGAAATAACTTCCACGGAAAATATGAAGCTTGCAGAAGTTAAATTTGGAGAAGTGTTGAAAACAGTCTGGCCGAAAAGTGTGATTTTTTTGAATGAGAGGACTGCCTACGTGGGAGACGGATTTAGGGCTCCTCATGCTTATCCTTCTCAGCTGCTTGGCTTCACAATGATGCCATTTGTCCCTTCTCACCGAGGCAAGAATGGAAAGTGATTGAGAGGGGGGGTCCCTGTGCAAGGATGCAGAGCCTGAGCGGGGTCACTTCCCACAGAACACCGCCCGGTGTTCAGCTGACCAGACCTTCCCCTCAGTCGCATTCCCCGCCAGGAAAAGACAGATTTTGCCCCCAATCCGGGGACCGCGCCCCCAACAGCGCCCGGCGGGCCGGGGGCGGGGCTGCCGCTCTCGGCGACTGACAGCCGCGCTGGCCAATCGGCGGTGGTGCCGGCAACATGGATTTGCATGCAGGGCGGCGTTGCCGCGGTAACAGCGGTGCGCGGGGTGCGGCGGCAGGGCGGGCAGTGGGGCCTGCGTTGTGGGGCCTGCGCTGTGGGCATGTGAGCGCCTTCCCTCCTTCCCTCCTTCCCTCCTT
>WAAE01002290.1:0-21716 GCA_013400495.1 Nicator chloris | reverse complement strand
CGAGGAACATTTATTTCTACATTTATTTGTTCTATTTTATCCTATTTATATATTATTATCTTTGTAAATCTTCTAACACTTTTTCTGACTACTTATAAGTAAGTTTATTGTTCATAGATGCTTTAATAAAAGCAACCAAAAAATCACAAAAAGGAAAAACAGCATTAAATACTGATGATTTTCTATGAGACAAAATTCTCTCAGATAGCAGAGATGTAATTAGGTATGTGATTAAGATTTTCACTTGAGACCATTTTGCATTAACTGTTGCTTCAGATTTACTAGCCATCATTTAAATTCAGCTATGGGTATTCAACTTGGTCACTTGCCAAAAGCAAGGCCAAAACCCTTGGCTGTGTCAAAAAAAAAAATGGATGAATGAACAGAAATTTTAATACATCAGTTAATGATCAGTGGAAATATTTTCAAACAATATTATCTTCTACTTTAAATTCACATAAATATCAGCAGCTACTTATTATATAACCTTACTGTACATATATTGTCAAATATAAAACAAAAAACAACAGAGGGAGTGCAGAAAATAAATAACAGAAAGAATTAAATCTCTTTCACAAGCTTCTATAAAAATACATGATTTTCTGCAGTTTGGGTGAGTAAAGTCTAAGAAGTTATCTAATGGATTTCAGCTGCAAAGGAGCATTCAGTCTACAGGAACACACAAGAGCCAGTCTGAAGTGGGAAAACAAAAGAGAAAAATAAATAAGACACATGTCAGGTCCTCAGCATTACCCATTTTTCTCAGAGGTTTATCTCTACCGGTTTTCACCACTTATCAAAGAAGATGGCTTAAATGAGCAGAAGGGTTCTGTGATGTAGCAGCTCACCTACAGAAGCAAGACAAGCTTTTGAAAAGAGTGATAAAAAACCAGGATTTTTTTTAAGTGTCCTATGTCAATTAATAGTTAACAGAAATACTGAATCAGCTATTTCATCAACTTACTACAACCAAAAAAAGTTAACTGATTTCAAGACGCTAACTTTTACCTTGGGAAATGCTCTGCAAGTTGAACTGAAGTGAGAGGAACTTGCTAATTACACTTAATTCTGAAAGGTGACACCTTTTGTAAATCTTTATTGTGTTCCAGGGTTGAGATGGAAGATCAAAAGTGAGAAATCAAAGAGATCAATTAATTTGTAATGATCTGTTACTTTTTGTAGATCAGAAGGCTCCAAACAGCCCTAAATCTTGGTTTAAAGGCATGTTGACCTATTAATCAAGAAAGGTCAGGTGGATGAGGATGTCACCTTTTTCAACTTCTGATCTGGCAGTGAGAATACATAATAAACTCTTTCATCCCTGAGACTCATAGCAGGTAACTCATGGCTTAAAATGAGTTTGTGAACCCAGAAAGATTTTCTCCAGATTAAGGGACTTCTTTCCCTTTACAACTAATTTCAGCCTGGTAAATTTCTAGTTTCTTTTATAAGTAACTCATGATTGATTAGGGTTGTGACCTTTTTTCTCAGGATATCAGATTTTATTTTAGTTTATAATAGAATATTTCTTTGCCATTTTCACAACAGTTTTCAATACAGTTTTGACAGGGAAACGCCTCAACACTGATGGTGCATTTATTATTTAAAAGAAGCAAACAAACCTTGATCACTTAAAATCTTTAAGAAAACCCTTACAATATTTTACTGCCAACTGAGTAGAATATCAGATGTTACTTGGACTGAAAACTTATAGACAAGACACTATTCCTTCTCCATGTATATTATCCTAGTACACATAGGAGCTGAATATTCTCAAGAACAGGACCCATGAGAATCTCATGAGATTTAACCAGACCAAGTGCAAGGAGTTGCACTTGGGTTAGGGCAATCCCCAGTATCAATCCAGGCTGAGGGATGAATGGATAGAGAGCAGCCCTGCTGAGACAGTCCTGGTGATGGTTCTGGATGAGGGGCTGGACATGACCTAGCCATGTGCACTCACAGCCCAGAAAGCCAAACACATCCTGGGCTGCAGCAAAACAGCGGTGACCAGCAGGGTGAAGAAGGGGATTCTGCCCCTCTATTCTGCTTTGGTGAGACCTCTCCTGGAGTACTGCATAAGAACAGCTTCCATTTACAAAGATTCTATGGAAAAAATGGTAATATTTAGATTTTTTTCCACACTACATTTTAATTTTCATTTACCTTTCGACAGATGGCATTGTAAAAGTATGCATACATATATCTCTATAGAATCATATATATGCGTTCGTAAGTATTATTTTTTTAAAAAGCTGCAATATTGAGCTCTGAGTTCTGAAAGGAAAAAAATCTCACATTCAATGAATAGTGGTATAATTCACAGCACAGAAAGGACATCAACCTGCTAGTGTGAGTCTAGGGCCACCAAAATTATTTAAGGGGTGGAGCACCTCTCCCACAGGGAAAGTCTGAGGGAATTTGGCTTTTTCAGCCTAGAAAAGAAAAGACTTAGGAATGACTTAATTGCTGTCTTCCAGTACCTGAAGGAGCCTATAAGAAAGGTAGAGAGGGACTTTTCATATGGTCATGTAGTAATAGGACAAGGGGGAATGGTTTCAAAGTAAAAGAGAGTAGGTTCTTTCACCCTTTGAAGTCCATTTCAGTTACTGCATCTTCTTCCAGTCCATGAAGTAATAGCATTAGTATTCTGGTTTAATACAGTAATAAAATATCTCTAGCTGGAAAAGGACCCTTAAGGCTACTAAAACAAAAATAATCCATGTGATTAAGCACATGATCAGATGCTCCTTGAACTCCTACCACTTCCCTGGGAAGCCTGTTGGAGTGACTTGCCAACCTTCTGCTGAAGAACGTTTTTCTAATATCCAATCTGAACTTCCTCTGACTTCATTTCATTTTCTTGGGTCCTGTCACTGGTCACCAGACAGATGAGATCACCATCTCCCCCTCTGCTGCTCCCCTCAAGGAAGCTGTGGACTATGATGAGGTCATCCCTCAGCCTTCTTTTTTGTAGGATGAACAAGCCCAGTGACCTCAGCTGCTCTCCTTGCATGTTTTTCCTTCAAAAGCTTTCACTACCTTGCATGCCCTCCTCTGGACACCCTCCAACAATGTGATGTCCTTACACTGTGGCTCCCCAAACCGCACACAATACTTAAGGTGAGGTTGTACCAGCGCAGAGCAGAGAGGGACAATCACTCCTTTGCTGGTGATATTGTGCCTGGTGCACCCCAGGACACGGTTGACCCTTTGCTGTCAGGGCACTGCTGACTCATATTCAACTTGCCAGCAACCCAAACCCCCATATCAAGATTATCAGTCAAGGCTAATATTAAAAGCCTATCTAAACTGACTTGCTGCTCGTCTGATAGCAGGAATTTTTGCTTTTGTTGTTGTTTTTTCCCAACCATATTACTTGAATAAATGGGTTTTAAACTGACGGACAGTGGGTTGTGTTAAGCAACTCTGTTCAGATGCAATGTTTGATATGGGGAGTTCCTCAAACCTTACAGATATCCCAGAATAACAAAGGGCTGCTGTACTGCAACACTCTGTGCTGTCCACATGCACCTGTCACTGACTAGTGCCAGAAAAAAGCCTTCAGAGTGTATAACGTGCATTTTTCTTCTTTCACTCTCTGCTTTTAGACTTTCCTTCCTTCTCTAGCTGGTTCTTTATTCTTTCATCTTGCTTTTCAGCTAAACTTTCTCCATTAATTTTTCCTCATTTTACTAATATTACTTTTTTTAACTTTGTCTCTCTATAGTAGCACTCAAAATGCATTGAAAAAGTTGTTACCACTCGAGCATTGAAACAGACAATGCCAACTGTGTTTTGTTGAAGGAGTTTTATTAAATTTATCTTCACATGTCATTCAAATACTTGTAGAAAGATTTGGGTAACCTTACTAAAGTGTTTCTTTGTTTTATATGTTATTGGTGATTTGCCAATAGTTCTGTACTACCTTTTCTGCCATGGTAAGAGTCTCCCATGATGCTTTTTTGAGTTTTAGAAAGAAAAAAAAAATTATGTCTTTTTGATATTAAGAGAAAAGAGAAAATAAAAACAGATTTCTCATTATACACTCAACTATACGTGACTACATTGTAACAACAAAAGTAGATTTCTTGGTTTCTCAACAAGTGCAATGAAAGGCAGAACTGTAAGCTGAGGATCTAACTGCCCTTCTGCATCTTCTTTGCATTTTCTAGTTTTATTGAATTTTCAGTTTTATCGAATCCAGTCGCTCTTATACGGAAGTGTTTTGTTTTAATTGGATAGGGATAGGTGAATTTTAGCCTTATATCACATTTGTTCTTTTTTTGTTTCCCTTCAGCACAGAGTTTTGTGCAGCATTGCTAATTAAAATGTCTTAAACTACAGTGTGAGTTTCGAGATGCTCTAACATTTATGCAGTCCTAGATGGAAGTTTTAATGAACTCTCCAGCACAAATATTAAGGTCTATCTATCATTTGCCTTGACTTTAGCTCTTTTCTTCGCAGCATTTTTAATGTTTCTTCAGCAGCTGTAGAATACAGCATTTCAAGCACAGTATCTAAAACCAGTGCAATTCCTGTAAGATGCCTTAACTCAAAACAACAAAATCATTGATGGTAAACACATATTCCTAATTTTATGTTGACCCACATGATTATTGCTTGATTAACAATTTTCATTTACCTCGGAAACAACTGGTGCTCTGATCATGTCACTATAGTTCTGAACAATATTTACTTCCCAAATGCACAACAGGAGTACATGGAAAATGAAAGCAGAGATGAATGATGTGGGAAAAATATAGAAACATTGTGTCAGCATTAAAAAATGGAATTAGAGAGGCCCAAAGGTCAGGTACAGATGACGTCAGCAAGGGATTTGATAGTAAAGAAGGGTTTCTGTAAATACCTTGGAAGCAAATGCAGAACTTTTGAAAGATTTTGTAAAGATTTTGTGTACTGCTCAAAAAAGCTTTATTTGGCTCAGTCTTTTTTTTTTTTTTTTTTTTTGTATGGTGTGTTTTGAGGACAAGTTTAAGGTGTAATACTGAATGAAGCTCTACAACTGGAACAGGGTCACAAGAGAAGAACTTCCACAGGAGATATTTAAAAACCAACTGTGTATGATCTCAATGGTCTAACCTTGCAGTTGACCCTGCTTTGAGCAGGGAAAGTTGAATCTGTAATTTCTAGGATTGTAATGACTACAGTAAAATAAGCCGCTCACTGTGCTTGTCCAGCCACACCTGTCTAAACCAACATCAAATAAACACTACTAAAACTTCTCCAGTTGAGATTTGGACTTTTGACTGCAGACCACAGAGAAGTAGAGAATTAAATGTAAAGGCGTGCAAAGGTTTATTAGAAAATCTAAATAATATTATGGGTATTATTTCATGGTTAGTCTTCTTGTTAGGGCATGTTTCCAGCTCAGGAAAGATTTATATATACTGTAGAATTGAAATGACAAATGTGAAATTAAATTTGCTACTAAAAGATGTGCATCCAAATATAAACAGCTGTTTAAAAATAGTAGGGGAACTGAAATAAACAAATTAAAATTCCATGATGGAAATATTTTAATGAAGGTTCTGTCTGGTTTTACTTCTTCGCGTTTGGATAGTAAATTTGGCTGTGCAGTCTTGTATATTGCATTTTTTTCTTTTACTTACCATTATAGGAGTTGGAATATAGACCATCCAGAATCTTTATTTAACAGGAATAGTCTCTGTGTCCATATTCACTCAGAGCAAATGGAACTTTGTAAGGTCAAAGTTGCCAAGATGCCTTTAGAGTATTCCTCTGCACAAGGAAGTTAATTTATGAGTTCAGAAATGCACTGGCTGTTTTTCTGACTTCCTGCTGGGGAACCATAATCCTGCTCTGAATTCAGTATCTCACCAGATAAATCAGGACACAAGCAGGGAATAGATTACCCTTGGTTTGCAGCCTTATGTGGAGTTCAAATGCAAAAATACTTGCTCATCTGGAAATTCTGAATTATTCTCTGTATTTTAATCTAAACTCTAGGATCATGTTTTTATTTTCATGCATTAAATGAAAACCTATTTCTGACACCAAAATCTCAATGAAGATTAACTATTTTAAACTCTAATTGTTATCCAAAACCAAGCATAGTTTCATAAATACTGCTGCTTTAACACCAGACAATCTTACAGAATTTTAGAAATTATAATGTAATAATAATATTCATCCTAATAATTAAAATTAAACAAGAAATTTTTTAGTTCTTTGAAAGGCACAGGTCATAGGAAGAAAGTGTTCAGTATTCCACTATAAGTGTCTGAGAGACTCTGTTCAACAGACCTTTCAGAGGATCAGGATCTTAAGTTAGAAATGATGCTGTGTTCAGTACAGCTATACAGCATCCCATTTCAGAAATTTCCATTCCCTTCACATAAGAATAGCATCACAGCAGGGAGAATTGTTAGTCAGACTCACCGTCAGTTTGCTAGTTCAGTGCTACTTGAACTTTTGAAATCTGTACAAAAAACCCCTACCTTCAAAGCCTCAATCTTCAAACCCACCTTTTTCAGCCACTTACACTTGTGTTTAAAGCAAGAGGAAAGAATCATAATGGGCAAAAGGAAACACTGTTCTAAGAAATACACATAACCAAAAGACTTACTTTTGTAATTTCAATATTTTTATGCCTATCTCCTACCTATGTGCAGGTATCTTGCGATCCCCAGCAATCAGGATAACATCACAGAGCTGCTGCTGCTTCAAGTAGCTCTCCATTTTCCGGAAGGTTTGCTCTGCGTGGTGAACAGCCTGGTAGAATTCCTCGGAGCTACACGAATCCATGTCACAGTGGGGTGGCAAGGAGTGGCTGGCTCCCGACAGTCTGTAAAGCACAAGAGAAACTCCATGTTGGTAAGATGTGACCAAGTTTTGACTCCATCACAGCTTCTGGAATATGATATAAGAAAATCAATGCATCCTTTCCTTGTTTTCATCACTGTAAGCACAAGATGGAAACATCCTACTGCTTTGGGAGAGAAATAGAAAAAGCAATCCTATCTTTCCACTGATTCTGAGTACCTACTCTAGTTCACTTTCTCAAATTCACATTCATTTTACACCGCTTGGCAAAGAAAAATAAAACTCTAATTGACTTAATTTGTAATGAATTCTGATTACTTTCACAATGAAAAATTACATACCTACTTTTTATCCAAAAGACTTATTAATAAAAATTGAATTTAGCCTGCAAAGATAATGAAGTCTTTATTTAAAAGGAAAAAAAAGGCAAAATAAACAGGAGAAAAATGTTTGTTTGATTGTTTGTTTGTTTTTGTTCATTATATAGCCATTTATTCCTAGTTTGAAGTTATTCAGTTCAGTGTTGCAGTGGAAAATCAGACAAAGTGTCAGGAAGCACTAGTCCTTGAGGAAACCAGGAAACTATGCTAGAATTTCTAAATAGTTCCCTCAGATGATACCCTCTTCTTTTACAAATATGTAATGAGATGGATTCAAATGAAAGCCTTAAGATTATATATATGACTTGTAGTGCTGAAAATGAAGGATTTCACAGATTAAGCTTTTTTTTTCCTTCAACTAGATATATACAATAGAGTTTACATAATCAATAGGAGAGCAATAGAAGACATATCTTATGAAATGTATTATAAATTAATTCAAACCATTCTCATTTTATATATTCTATTGAAATATAAATATTAAGGAGCACATAAGAAATGGGGGTTTTTTATTATTTTCAGTATAATACAGCAGTTTCCTTCTCAAGGTTTGAATTCAGTAGGTATTACATTGAAAAAATTATGTTGGACATGTAAGGAAATGCAGTCTACATTCCTGGTGCTGGGAAAAAAATGAAAAGTGCATAAACATAATAATTCTTAAAAATCAGAATGAAATGCAGTTTTAATAAATAAAAAAAAATAATCAAAAAGACCCAAACCCAGTTCTTGAGATATGCTAGCTGTTTGCTTTTGAATTATATTTTGTCCAAAAGTGTTCCACATAGTCTCCTACAGTCACTGTACAGGGCTCAGCAGATTTAAGGAGGAAGGGCTGCTCCACCTTCCTGTCACAGGAATCACTAGGCTTCACAGCACTCCTTTAAAGTAGCTGGAATCCTACCTAACTGAAGGTGACATGCAGATAATTTCACAGGGAACCAAGCTACTTCTGTACCTCACCGCCCCAACACCTATTCTGTGCCATGTACAGGTACTAACTTGACAGAATGAGTTACCGGTAAAATAGTAATTTCACTTTACTTAAACTTCTTTTAAAACAAGTAAATTCACTTTCGTAACATTAAGTTGGATAGCGAAAAATTATCAGTTGGTTTAAATTAATTGATACTGTTTTTATGCTACAAAGGTTACAATATGTGTGAGCCTTTCTATAGGAAACTGAACTGGCAAAATGTTGTTAAATATGATTTCTCAACAGAAACAGTTACAAATTGGTGATTTAAAAAGAAATATTTGATTAATTCTGTTATAGCTAATCTTGCTGTATTGTCAAGTACTTCACGACAGATATTTTCTCTGGGATAAAACAAACACATTCATTCCACGGGTGACATTATTTGCTTATGTGTTCCTATCTAATCTGGACTCAAACCATGTTGATCACAAACCCAAGTTTATTTTCACATCTTTGGCTGATCAGCAGATGCTTTCCCATAAAACTCTAAGATAGAGCTAAGCTCATTAGACTGGGCTGTGGGCAGATATTTCAGCTTTTTTTAATTTTTTTCCATTTCACTTTAATTGTAGCCATACACAGATTTGTTTTGTTTTATCGCTGGACAATCAGAATGTCAAGTAATTTACAAGAAATAAATCAATGTCTAATAAATGAGGTTTATAGGTTTAAACAGACATTTCTTCCCCTCCTCTGGAGAATTTAGAAGTGACAAAAACAGCAGTTCTGAGAAATGAAAGTAACAGGAATGAGCAGATCCTAAAGGGTTCATACGGTTTGTTAGTTCAAGGTAGGTCTAGCTCAGCTTACATTTGAATAGATAGGATACTAGTCCCGAATCTTTTTTGGCTATTCAAAATGCTGTCTTTTCCAGATCATAAAAAGAGAAGCACCCTGATCGAATTTGTGCTGGTCCTGTGAAGTAAGACCGGACTGTAATAAGCTTAGTCTATTTTGTTCTTGAATTGCTAGGCAGGGTTTGTCACAAATTTTGCTCTCTTTCCTGCTAGCTATTTATAAGCAACATTTTCTACCCTCTAACTCAGTATATCTGTCACTTAGTAAATGACTGCTCAAAAGCAAGCCACCGAAGACCCAGCATATTTTAAATATTATAATGAAAAATAGCAATCAGCAACCTTAGTAGAAGATAATAAGTTAATCTTTTATTTATTTTCAAAGGAAGCCCAGATAAAGTCTGCTACTTATCCTATTCAGGAGCTATCTCTGTTTCATTACAAATGCTTTGTCTGCATAATCAATGCTTTAAATTCAGATAGCAACTTGTTAAAGTAGGAATTAGTTAAAACAAATACCATTTATTACCAATAACCAGTTTGTGAAAGGCATATATAGGTACTCAGGTCCAATTAGCAAAATGAAAATCACATTTTGTCTTTGCATATATTGCTCTTGTTTAGGTGCAAGCAAATCAAACCATAAATGGAGTGAGAGGCTTTTTGATTGCATTCACCAGTGACTCCAACAGAAATTTGACTGAAAATTCCCTGAGTCTTTCAAAATCCTTTATAGCATTTTTGTACCTCAAAATCCTGTAACCAGTGGACTGGACAGACTCCAGGTGGACTTTTTCCATAATCTTCCTCAGCTGGCAAGTGCAAAGCCTGATTTCAGTGTGGAAATTTCAAAAATTTGGGAGTTGTCCAGACTAAAGCACTTTAAATGACTTAGGGAACAGCACAGAAATAAGGAAATCAAACTTTTCTCAATATTACAGCAATGTTACTGGAGGGTGATACTGCAGAATGAGAATACTAAAAGGCTCACAAAAATTATCAACATTGCAAAGAATTAATTCTAATTAATTTTACAATTAATTTAATAACTAAATTATTGTTAATTGCAAATAATTTTATTATTTTGCAATTAATATTGGAAAATAATAAAAGTTTTTTCAGTTGTTTTTGGTTTTTTTAATGAAATGGAAAACTAGAGTGCATATTACATACTTAAAAAAAAAAGAAAAATCCACCTTAGAAAGTTTGTACTGACTATTTTTAGTGCTAAGAACAGCATCCTGCTCTTACTTAAGAGAAATGATTAAAGAGACCAAAGCTGTACAGTCTTTGAGCCATTACAGATCTTAAAATAAGTGTAAATAGAAACAAAAATCTAGAGAATCTAAAATATCTGACTCCACAACGCTCTTCTTTTACTAGAAAAAAACACTGATTTAGAGAAGAACAGAGAAATGAAAACCTGTAGCTTACAGTAAGGTTGTCAAGGACTTAAAGAGCACACAGCTTTAGCTACCTTTCTTAAGTAATTAGTAAAACTCATGGTTAAACTGTGTCCTGAAAAAAGGAATAAAAAATAAACACTTTGAAATAGAGAATCCATATGACTAGAAATTGTATCACATTTCTCTGTGTAAACGGAGGATTAGATTTAGAATTGTTTTCATTCTGAAAATTATATTCATAGAGGTTCAGAAAACAGCAGATTTGTATCATTGTGTATAGCAGAAAACTTTACAGAGTACTCAGTTATTTTAAATACTCAATTTGAAGACATTTATTCTTCATTTCACTGAAAGCCCTGGCCCCAAATAAAGAACTCTTTAACCAGAAAATGTCATATAATTTCATCATTACTGGAATATTAAATCCTGTTGTATTTAATGTTTTTTTTCAGCTTTCACTTATGCAAGATTGATCACATTAACTTACCCAAAGCCTCTTCAATTTAACTTAGTGTATATTATTGGGTACATACCTAAAATACATAATCAAGAAACAAAATATATCCAGCTCTTCAGTGAAACAAGCATTGCTTTGCTATTTATAACCTGCAAAACCAGAAGAACTATTCCATATGTAAGAGTGAAAAAAAAAATCTTCACACAATTTGTTCTCTAAAAATTGCTTATTGAATGCTTAGAAATCAATAGCCTGTGGAATTGCACCACCTAAGATAGACTGTCAGAAGTCATGGCTCTCATTAGTGATCACTTGCAAAAAGGCAAGAGGGAGTTTTATAAAGACTTTAAACCATTTTCTTACTGCAACAGCAAGGCTAAAGTTCTGTTTGCGAACAAGAGCTATGCTTTTCATTCTGCTACCAGCAATCATATCTGCAACTACAGGCTCTGCCCAGAGTTTCAGCAGGTAGAAGTGACAGATAAAAAAATAATCAGAATATCAAATAGGACTTTTAAATTTTATCAGATTCGCTCAGAGATGTATTGCTGCTGTCTCAGAGATCCCTTTTCTATGTAAAATAATAATAATAAAAGAATCCAGTGCATATTATACACTCATTCTATAGATAAATCTGCATAATGTATACTTTACCATGGTGTTTCCTCCTAAAGACATTTTTTGAATCAAGATACTTATACAACCCATTCTTTAAACACCATAAGGCAAAATACAGTCATAGGACATCTGTGTGCCCAGCAAAAATACAGCTGAATCCTCTACTGTTCTGTATTTCTGTACATCTTAAGAGTATTACCAAGCACAAGAAACAAAATACTAGCTACCAGTTCATTATGTGATCTTGGACAAATTGTCTGAGGAGCTCTTCAGAAACATGGGAAGCACAATGAGAAGGGACTACTTTACCACACAAAACTGCTTCTATAGGGAAGAAACAGTTCCCTTGCTTAGGAGCTGTACTGGGTTTGTGTGGCCAGGTTTTATTAGTGGGGGTAGGGTAGAGGGGTGACTTCTGTGAGAAGCTGCTAGAATTTCCTTCACATCCAGAAGCCAGTTCCAGGCAGCTTTAAGATGGACATGCCGCTGGCCAAGGTTGGGCAAATCAGAAACAGTAGCAAGACCTCTGGTCACCGGAGAAGGAGGGGGAGAAGGTGCTCCAGGCACTGAGATTCCTCTGCAACCCATGGTGGTGGTGCAGACCATGGTGAAGCAGCCGTGCCCCTGCAGCCCATGGAGGATCACGGGGATGCAGAGATCCGCCTGCACCCCATGGAGGAGCCCCACACCAGAGCAGGTGGATGCCTGAGAGGAGGCTGTGAACTTGTGGGAGCCCCATGCTGCACCAGGGCACTGGCAGGGACCTGCAGACCTGCAGAGAGATTAGCCCACGCTGGAGCAGATTTTCTTTCATAGGACTGGTGACCCTCTGGGGGACCCACACCAGAGCAGCCTGTTCCTGAAGGACTGCAGCCTGTGGAAGAGTGACCTGCTTGCAGCAGTTCGTGAAGAACTGCTGCTGTGGGATGGACTTATGTTGGAGAATTTCATGCAGAACTCTCTCCTGGGAAAGGGAGAATCAGTTGAAAGCATTCTCAGATATTGTCTTACCTATGATCCTTCACCAGATAATGAACTAACCTAAGCTACAAGCATAGACCTCTCTACCGCCAGTGGTGATAAATCAACACATAAAAATTCCATAGCCTCCTGAAATACCAGTGTTTTTTTCAGATTTCAGTTCTTTTTAAAACATCTTAATTTTGCCTTTTCTTGTTGTAAAAATAAAATGTTTAATAAAACTAATTAAATTAATGAACAATTACTAAAAAAAATATTATTCTGAAAGCAATTACTTACAGAATTCAGTAATATTGATGACTAGTGCTTTCCCTTTGCTCAGTCTTCCCCCATTTTTTCCAGAATTTAATACTTTTATTGATGAAATGAGTTTGTTCTATGTCCTATGACCTAGGAACCACTTCAGCTGTTAGGATGTTTGGTTCATTCTTTAAGTATTCAATTGATCCTTTATCTCTTCGTACTTTCTCACCTTTTGTCCTCCACAGTCTTCTAAACAACTACTTCAAGCTTCCTATTTCCTCTCCTCTTTCTCCACAGTCCAGTGCCCAGTGTTAAAAATAGCATAAGCTTTTGCTCACCTCTACTAGTATTCCTACCAATATTGTGCTCTACTTTCTGTCAATATTACTTTCAGCACCTCTCTGCAATACTTACAGCTCCCAACAATTTAGATTCCATGGATGAACAACTAAATGGACTCAGCAGTCCAACACAGCTTAGACTGATATTAAAAAATGGAATTTCCAAACAAAGATTGAGAGTGAGCATCAACAATTATCAATACAAAGATTTCAAACTTTAAAAAAAAATAATATAATACTTGCAGAAAAATTAAGTATATGTAAAGTTTGAAGTTTGTTGGTTTGGTGGTTTTTAAGTAAGTCAAAGGTTGGGGGGTTGGGATACTGGGGCTTTTTCCTCAATAGACAGAAAAATGTCACATTGTAATGCTTTATTTGACAAGGTTAAAAAAGTTTCATTTTGATATTGCTTTACATTACAACTCTAAACTGTCTTCAAAGACATACCAAAATACTTATCTTCTAAGGATAGCTTTTATCACTCTTATTCACTTATGATTTTTTGTGAAGATGTAATACATAAAAGTATTCTGATACAAAAGTTTCCAACTGAAAATTTACGGGTCTGTGCTACTAATGGGGATGTTTACTTTCCAATTGACATATTCTGAGAGGGAAAATGAAAGATGGCCCAGACAGAAATGGTGCCATTACTGAGAAAATATCCATTTTATACAACCCTTCCAGTCAAAAAAAGTTGTTAGCAACTGTTTTGCTCAAGTTATGCAAAATTCCCCAGAGCATGCTTTTAGTAAAGAGCAAGTTTAAGGGTAAAGAGAAGGAACTGACTTCATTCAGTTTCACATATGGTAATTGATTCAATTGGGTCTTTTAAGATGAGTTTTATATTTTGGAGCAGGTTTTTGTTTGCTGTGTGTGTTTTTGCTTTCTTTTAATTCAGAATTTCAGATCTCATTTTAATAGCTTTTGAGACACCTAATGTATGACTCGAGAGATCACTCAACAATCACCATCACAGGCAAAACCAAGTCAACTTGGTGACATTAATTTAACTTACTAGCAACCAGAAGAGGATAATGAGAAATAAAACACGTATTTTAAACACCTTCCCAATAGCTCCCTTTTTCTGGCCTCAACTTTACTCACCATTTCTCTACCTTGTCCCCCTCAGAAGCACAGGGAGANGGCTGCAGGGGAATCTCAGCTCCAGTGCCTGCAGCACATCCTCCCACACCTGCACTGACCTTGGCATCTGCAGGGCTGTTTGTCTCACGTGTTCTCACTTTATTTTTCCCTGAAAATCCAAAATCTCTAAATCATGACTAAAAAATGATAAATACAAATAAAAACTAAATGATTTTTTTTCTCCAATAGCTGAGTTGCCTCATAGGATCTAAGACACTGAATATTTTGTTCTGTTTTCTTGTGTTCTGCACAATATCCACCAATCAAAGGAATATTTTATTTTTAAATACTTTTTTCAAATCTACTCATTGCTTCTTACAGTGTCTTTGAAATGTAACTAAGATCTCAGTTTCTCTGACCGTGTAAAAACACAACAATTTACTGTAGTGTAGCACAGCAGAAAATTCACACCTAAAATCATTCTCATCCTTTCTGAAACTCATTTCAGCACAAAGATGATCATTTTATAAACCCTATTTCAAGTTCCAAGCACTTCCTAAACTCCAGAGAAAACTGTTGAAGGAAAGCTGATTTTTTAAGGCTCATCATACTGGTTGTGCCAGGCACCTGACAGCTCTAGTAATAATGGTACCACTACAAACCTCTGCCACAAGTTAGCAGCCATCACACTGCCTTGACAAATTACACTTTGTGCCCTCTACTCCATTTCTTCAACTGATTCTGCCTCTAAATGGTCCCACTATGCAACAGAAAAAGATTCTGGTTGGACTGCTCTCTCCCACACACAGCTAATGCTGCATCCACTGCTTTTTCAGTTTTGCATGCCCAAATAGAGGGAGCAGTTTGTTCCAGCTGTTCCTGGAAAACCAATGATTAATTCAGAATTCACCTAGCTACACAGTCATAGTTTAATGACTTGGACACATGTTGATATATTTTACACATTCACATTGCTGACAGAACATTTTATTATATCGGATCTTGCTGTATGAATTTATTTTTTGTATCATGGAGAATACAGGAAACAAAGAGCCACAAGTAAAAAAGCCCTGCAAAAAGATACTAGGTGCCTAGAAACATACAATATTGAAAAGTTACAGGTCTGCACTACTAATGGGAATGTTTACTTTCCGATTTATGTATTCTGAGAGGTAAAATGAAAGATAGCCCAGGCAGAAATGACACCATTACTGAGAAAATATCCATTTTATGTAACTGTTTCAGTTGAAAAAGTTTTTAGCAACCGTTTTACTCATGCTATTCAAAATTCCCCAAAGCATGCTTTTAGGAAAATGCAAATTTAGTCAAAAGCAAGTTGCTTCCTGAAAGGAGGCAACCCGTTCTTCCTGAAAACACAATACAGAAAAAACGTCACAGGAAACCTCAATTTTTAAATACACACACTGTTGCAGAACAACCAAGAAGCACAAGCACCTTTTCTTAAGTTGCTGACAGTAATATTTCTTTATTTCTAGCTAAAGACTCAACCAAGCCTGCTTCAACAGAGTACAACCCAGCTGTTCTGCTTTCCTTCCCTCTTTCCTTTTACTGTTATAGTAGTAGACAGAATTCCTGCTGAAAGGAAACACCTTTGCTTTAGACCAAGAATAAGCTTCTTTCAGAAGTAAGGTTCCTTCTTTAGATGGGCATTCTTTCTCTGTTCAATCCCATCAAAATCATTGCCCTCAGTCACCATGTTCAGTTAACGAAGATTTTGACTGAGAGTTGAAATAATAAATAAATAAAACCATGCCCCTTCAAAAATGAAATCGCTAATATTTGTGAGACTGCTTGCGTCTCACTAAAAAAAAAAAAAAAAATAAATAAATAAAAACCAACAACAAAAAACCCAAAAGTTGATTTATTGTCTCCCAAACTTCTTATGCTCTTATGGTAAAGAAATACATAAGACAGGAAAGTGCCCTGCATTCATCACAGGCATCAAGTCGTCACAATGCATTCACAGCCCAGTCATGTTTTAATTACCCAGCTGGTAATACAATGGGGATACACCAGTCCCATTGTGAAAACAGACTGACACCATAAAACTTTTTAATACTCTGGTTAAATATTTTCTAGCATTTTATGATTCCCCATTTCTACCAACTGAAAGTTGAATGAAAAGGATTATTAGGACTCAGAAATTTAAAACTTAATTTAACCCAACCTCAGCTTTCCTACAGCAGTGGAAGTCCTCCTAGTGGGAGTTATCACCTGGGAGTCTGAGACAAGGGGTAAAGACTGTTGTACAGGAGGCTAATATTACTGGCCTGAGCAGTTAAATGCAAGAGGTTGGAGATGTATTTCCTTGTTTCCTTGCAGACGTAAAGCGCTGACAATGGCTATTCATTCCTCTGCCCGACAAGCAGAAGAAGAAAACCAAGGCATAGTGAAAATGAGAGAAATTCCTTTTCCTTTCTTAATAGCTCAAGAAACACAAGAAAATGTATTGAGTACCACAGTGCACCATCAGCTGAGCAGTGCTAGCAAAAACACATGCTTCATACTCCCACGAAGCACAGACTTTCAGTTTCTTTGACGCCCAGTTGTTAATGCATCTTATTCCAGATGACAAACTGCACTGAGCCTTTGTGGTTTACTTAAGTGATCAAAAATAACGTAACAAAGTAGTTCTCCTGTTTTATTTAAATATCACCACCCAGCATTTATGAATATACTTCCAAAGAGAATGAGATTTTTTACAAACATACACACTAAAGAATGTATATTCAGAAACTGATTAAGCCAACAATACATACAGGAGAGTTTTCTAGTATACTATGGAGGAAAACTCCCATATCTTTCAGGCAGCTCTGGCTATAATTCCAATAGCAGCTGCTATCAGTAGTGTGCAATTCTCCAAGAACTGCCACTTTAAAACATCATAAAATCAGTGCCAGTGCTACTGAGATAGAAGCTCTCTTCTATCCCATGCTACTCAGAACAATGCAACTCCAGATCATAAAAGAGCAGTGCTGGATTCACTAGTGGGACATCTAAAGCAGAGCTGCTTTTGCTTCCTTCTGTAACAGTGCCCTATTTTGTGAATGGATGGCCTGCATTATGCCTAAGAGAGATGCTTGTGACACGTGTTAACTACCTTGTCACGGTGAATGGCCATATCTATATGGATAAACTAAGTAAATTAGCTGACACTGTTACCCATTCAGTGTGTGCACAAATGTATACAAGGATGCAGATCTCTTTTTTTATGAAGAGCCATTTTCTTCCAGCATTTAATTTGTGACATAGGGACTTTATATAAACAAAAGTTATATATGTGAGTGATGGCAATGGCATTCAAAAAAGGATAAGCAAATATTTTATGAATATTGAGCTTAGTATACATTTCAATAAAATTTCATTGTGCCACTATATTATGTGCTGATATTCCACAGCATAGGTAGCATGTCAGAGCTTAAAACACATTATGGCTGTGATGGAAATCATGTCAAAGACCACTGGAAGCTGAATCTTTAAAACTCCCAGATTAAAATTCTAGTTCAGTTAAGTACTGCACTTGGTGAGGTGGGAGATCACAACACACACGTGTGCACATGCTGCCCTTCAGTAAACTGTATGAACAATTCAGCCCATGTCCTGTTGCAAGACAAGCTTTTATGGAGCTTGCACAGCGTTCAGGGGAAGGCAGCACACAATCTCTTCCTGCTATTTGTTAAAGATATATCAAGAGTCATATATCTTTTGGTACAAATTTCACAGCACCTGTAAATCAGTGAGAAAGATATGTCTGAAATACAGAAATAAATTGTAGGTGATTTTGCCCAGCTGTTTTAAAGTGTCAGTACATTTTTTTGCTAATCCTGAAAACAGCAATTAAAATTGACAATTTGGTGAATCCTGTCTAAGATGAATTTGATGGTTTCAGTTTCTACACTGCAGGAACCCTTCAACACTGTGACTTTAACTCACAAGCAATTAAAGTCTACATATTTCATAATAGCTACCACTCATTAACCCAGCACAAACCCAAGCTATGTTCTTCATCCTATGATCAATATGAGAAAGGTCTAATGAATTTTTCATATGCATGCATGGCAGCACAAACACCTAGCCATTAATATTGCTCTTGTCTACCACAGCATTTGTAAAACTACTGTCTGGAGGGGCTGAAATCAGAAAGAGTGATATGCTAGACTGAATCAAATAAAAAGGTAAGTACATACACAGCCACACTAAATACTGCCCTTAATTTGCAAACTTGTAGGTATGAAACCTCCAGTCAAAGCCACAATATTATGTACAGTTACAGGGAGCTACAGAGCAGCCTGTGGCATAATTAATTCTTACCTCATCAAACTGAAAAAAGGCCTCAATGTTATTTTTTCCACATTGCTGATTGTGATTTAATTTTTTGAATCCAAAGTGTGACACATAAAAAAAACCCCTGGAATTCAAATTTTTTTTTCCCATTAAAGCAAGGGTATTGATTTGTAGCCCTCTGCCTTTTGCTTAATTTTTCTTGAAAGATGAAGTAGCTGAAATACTTTTACTCTCTCCTTCACAGATCAGTCTGTAAAACCCAAAGTAAGACCTTTCCCTGGAGAAGGAATCAAGAACAGAGCATTAATGCTCTGACCACAGAATTAACTGCAAATAGCACAAAGAAGCCAGACCTTTGTGATAAGGATTTTTGTATATTTTTCTCATCTCTTTAGAGAGATACAGATATGAGACAGTCCTGCCTGCTAGTCTGACACAAGTGGAGGTACTTCTAGAAATACACATCAAAAAAAGCAAGATATGAAGAAAGATACATATATTTTTTTACCTGCCCTAAATTAGCTAGTTTATGAGGACTCTAAGTGTGATGGCTTTTATGGATCTCCATTTTGTGGTACTTAGCCTTTTGCATTAAACTTTAAGGAACCTGAGAATCTTTTTTCATCACGGGTATTCATCCTTAGGCATTTCAGTACTGAGCATTGCAGCAACAGTCTCCTTTGGAAGCTGAGCTCCAGTTATGACAAAAGCAATGTCTAGATTTCCAAACAATTATGTTCCTACCTACATTCTTTATAATGCAACACTGGTATATGTGAAGAGGCGTGGTCAGGAGTATTTTGTAACAACACTGATTGGTGCTTATGCTTCCTGTTATTTTTCTTAGGCTATTACATCACAGCAATTGTTTTGTGGCCACTCTCTTTTTTTTCCTCGCTTTATATTTAGATAGAGAACAAGAGAAACAAACTGCAGGTTATATAAATAGAGATAAAACCTATTCACATCTTTTGCATTTCTTTGATGACTGGACGTAAAAGAAATTGCGTAAGTTTTCTTACTGTCTCGGGACAGCTTTAAAGCATGGTAGCAATGGTTATTTGGCTATATTTTACCTTTAATCCATATGGAATATTCATTGTCAAGTGTTTTAAAAACACCCTCTTCTATTACAAAGTATGTAATCCCTTAATTTCGCAGGTCTACAGAACTGTAAGCATTCACTTCCAACTAGCTTCAGTGAACCTCACACCATTTCAAAATTAAGAACTACTGACTAGAGTAAGATTTATTTTAATCAGGTCAGTTATAAACCAGGCTAATTTAGTGTCACTGTCTGCATCTCAAAAAGTGCCTGCCTAGTCAAGTCTCAAGTCTACTTGATTTTTTTCTTGCATGTACTCACTTCTGCTTTCTGAAGATGTGCTTTCAAATGTCAAGCTAATTTCAGTGCATATGGACTAATTTGCAGAGCCTTCCATTTCCTGACTATCTGAATCAAGCTCTGTCTACACAGAATAGTGTAGCTATGAATTATTGTACTGTTCAAACAGTAGTTCAGACCTGTGACAGGGGTTTTTTAATACTTATTTCTTTAACTTTGAGATAAAAATAAAATTCTAGTTCAAGTATACTTGAAAAGACAAAAAACTAAAGTCCATATTATTCATTAAGAAAATAATTAAAAATGTTACATCTTTAAGAACCTCTGCAACCTTTATAAAGCTATCAAACAGCATCAAGATATGACTGCCAAAGTTAAATTCAGAATAAGTTCTCAAACTTCTTAGATCACTCATGAATCAATTAAATGGCTTTTTATGGGTTATTCATTTCATTTAAAAGTGACCACTGATTGTAGAATAAAACTTCACTTAGCTCTATAGTTATACAACTTATGAAAAGAAAAATATTTGAAATTGCGAAATTCTTGAAAGAATATTATCTTAGAATTACAACTCATGAATGTTCTCTTCATCACAATACTAGGTATTAAAATACATTGCATTAATGATATTCTATTATAGAAATCCTATGATGTTATAAATGTTAAAATGTTATAAAATATAGCAACGCATTTGAATATTACAACTTACTAGTCTTTCTTGAGCAATCTAATATCCAGTAGGAATGGGGAGATTAATATAAAAACAGAGAACAAATGTATGTCTAATCAACACACTTTAAAAATATCTGTAACATTATCTATATCTGCACTCAAGATAAGAAAGACAGATTTTCACTGATTTCTTTGTCATTCTTTGGATGAAATGCAAATACAATAGAACACATCTGTGTGTCTTAATAGCTAAATTAATTAAAAAAATAAATAAAGTACAAAGGCAACTTAAATTACTTTTTAAACTGGAGAATCTAGACATTACCCAAATTCAGTAATGAATGACATTTTAAAGCCTATTTAGATGAAAGTAATCCTACTTAGACAAATAAAGCTTTAAGAATATATTTAGTGCTGTTCCTTCACATGACTCAGAAGGTATAGAAAGCCATGCCTACTCTAAAGAGCATGTTTATTTTGCCTCAGACTTGGGAAAGCTACCAATATCCCTTTGGGATAAAACAGCCAAAGATCATGAAGAATGTAATCAAGTAGGTACCACAGTCTTTTAGATTTATATTTAGAAAGGGGTTTTTTTACTACATCAGTTCAAATGGAAGTTACATGTGTATATATATATATAATCTTCACCTGTGTTTTCTAGTACACTTTCAAAATTGTCAAATTAAATGAAATCAAAACAAATTAAAAATATTACAACAAATTAAATATCCAAAAAGTGAAAAGCTGTTGTTGCACAAAGATACATAGATCTACATAAAATTTACTTTTTCAACAAATTAAATTCATTAATCTATAGAACAGCAATATAGAGGCTCAATAAGATTCTTCTTCAATCACTTTAAATCAAATCAACCTACAGACATACTAGCATAATTTACTACATTTAATTCACATCAGTGCAACAAAAGCAGTGTTAGTTCATGTCTGACCTCACCATGTTTCATATAGAATCCATATGAATATGCTAGTATAGGGTATCTCTGAGAAGCCTTTTAGTCTGTAAGGTTATTGTGAGCGCTCACTCCTGTCCTCAAATTTGAATAGTTCTAGAGCAATCTCACGTTAGCAAAAGGGACATGGTGGGTTTATCTTCCCAGGGTTTGTTGCTGTGTGTCAAATTTTTTGCTACCAGAGTATTCCTCCATATCAGAAGTCTGAGGGGGAGGGGAGAACTAAATTAACAGGAAATCCTGCCCTTAGTTTAAAAAATTCAATAAAATTTAAGAAAAAGAAAATTAAAGAACCTGAACAAAACCCCCAACTATAAGTAAC
>WAAE01002289.1:8940-21941 GCA_013400495.1 Nicator chloris | reverse complement strand
TTCCATGGCTATAAGTTGCTTAGTGATGAAAATTACTTGGACCCAAGGAAGCAGCACTTTAGGAAGCTGCTCAATGAAAGAATGTTTCACAAATGGCTATAAGGATTGTTAGTGTATGGAAAGCCTTATGGTACCCTGCCACAATATGGCTATAAGAGAAAACATAAATGAAAACTGTACATTTTATCCATTGAAATACATAATTTTTTAATACTGAAGCATCACTGACTTAGTAAGCAGATAAATTATTTTAAGTTAGAAGTTTTCTAGGTAGTTACTGCACTCTTTATTATATGTGGATTAATGGAAAAGAGTTTGCACTATCCAGTGTATACACCCTACTGAAATATTTTTTTACAAATGCAGGAATATGAAGTACTATGTTAAATACTTGCACAGGTCCTGACTTGTCAGTGTTCCAGCTCACAAACTGCTGAAATCACCCAAGCACCCGCCAAAATTGCAGGAATGGTGCAACAGGGAACTGAAGTGTAAATTTGATCACAGCACTCACAGCACTCTTTGTGTATGATCAGCCTTTACCCCAACAAGCATGCCTTTCATAATCACCAGCACTGTGTTCTTGTGTAAAATGATCGTCATCCATCGGCATCAGACAAGCTCATTTAATATTTTACTGAGTTCATCCAGGTGCATAAATAATCTACACACACTTCCTTCATCATGGAGGTAAGGCAGACGCAAATTTGTGAATTATTATGCTTGCATAAATTATGGTTGCATATAGATAACCATAAAAGCCCAATTAGTTCACTCATGATTTCCCTGTGGGAAATCAGTTCATTTCTGGAAGCAAGACTGTGCTTCTTTATAGAGGGTGTAAGCATTATTTTAAAGCTGGCATTAAAACTCACACCCATTGTAATAAATACCCTTTACAGTGACATAGTGACTGACAAGCTATTAGCTAGTTGGAAAGCTGACTGCGTTCCTGAGAAGACCATTTAAATATGAATCCCATCTTCTTTTCCAGTTATCAGTTAAGATGCAAGGATCTGACCTTAAGCAGAAGTCACAGCCATCTCTAGTGTAAGCATCCACTCAAGCATGATATCAATTTGTGAGTAAATTCTTGGTGAGTCAATACAAGGTTCTCCTGGGAGAAGCCTGAAACATCCAGGTATTGACTGTTTATGAAGCACAATGTGAATGAAAGGGTGGCTCTGTGTGAGGAAGAGCTGTATTCTCAGAAGCAAGGCTGAGGGCATGCAGGGGATGTAAAAAATGGATGCTCTTGGCAAGCCTCTCTGTGTCAGATGGAAGAGACACAGAAAAAAACCCCTGATCTTACAGGTATCAAGGGGAATAAAGGTTCAATTACACATGCTGACCCTGAGTCATCCATCCTAAAAATCTCTGCACAGCAATCAGAAGGACAAGGTAGGAGACTACCCAACAGGGTGAACTGGGTCAGTATGTTAGTGTCAGCACTCTGAGTCACCTTCCTGGAGGCGTCTCTGCCTTCCCCTTCACCAGGAAAGACCCCTGAATAGATAATGCTGATGCTTCAAATCAAATAGTGTTAAAAAGTGGTATTTTCAAGAATAGGTGAGTGCTTGTGTAGCAGTAATGTCCTTTGTGATTGCCCTCATCACAAATGATCGCACTGCAACATAGAAGGGATAGTTCAGTAATACCAGGACAGGATCACGCTGATTACAACAGCAAATTGGAAAAGACAAAAGGAAACACACTTGTGTTTAGTCTTGCTATGGTGTGGAAAAGCTGGATTAGCTATAAAAAAAAAAAAATTCAAAAACCAGAATAAGGTTGTTTTCACCCAATTTATTTTCTGGAGGGTGTTGTATTACCTTGAAGCTGAAACTAAAACTTGCATCCATTGTAATATATACCCTTCACAATGACATAGTGACTGAGAATCTACTAGCTTCAGTTAAAAAGCTGACATTCATAGCAGAGCCATTTTATCCTACATGTTCTATAGCACTGTTTACCAAAGTTTTCTTTTCCATACCAAAGGTCCTTTCACCCTGCACCATAAATTTGCTTCACATGAAAACACTAAACTAGGTACTTAATGCACTACTTCTCCCACAATCTCACCTGAGAAGGGATGGTAAGAATGACAAAAATGCAGCATTAGAACCAGCAGAACAAATGAGTTTAAGGATCATGGCATCCCTGTAAGTCAGTTCAACTTACCAACCAATGAATCAAAAAGCTCCTGCTTAAAAGACATTCCCCTAAGACTGGAGGTTTTTCTTTCTCACACAGTAACTGATACTGACATTGGGTTCTTCCTTTATTCTTTGGACATGCATGTTTTCTACTAAACTGGATTTCTTAACCAGCTGCTCAGGAATAAAGTAAACCTTCTTGTGTCTCCTCCCTTTCCCCAGAAGTATGTCACCAGCTCCTACTACAGAACTCCCCTGTTAACTGAGGAAACCAGCTAACAAAATCCTCTTAAAGAATTAATTTATCCTGCTGCAGACCCAAATCCTATTGATGTCCCATGTCATGAACTTGTGCTGGTAGCAGGAGACCCAAAAGCCCCCTTTGAGCACACAGGACCCATTTTGATAGAACAGAGCACATTTCAGTCTGGTTTAAGTGATACCTCCCAGGCTTGTCTCAAAACCACAAAGTTCTAGCACTGCCTCTCTCCTCCTGCATTCAAGGGAGATGATGTTTCCCTACTATTTAAAATTCTTCATCCAGTTATCCTTTCATTACTACTTTTGGACTGTGTTCTGTAATTACGTTAGGTGCTTGTTTATCCAAAACACCCCACCATCTCTCTAAGCCTCTCTTTGTAACAAGCTGCCAGCTTGTCTCTGTTCAGCTGATTCCCATTATCTGGCCTATCCGTCATCTGAATATATTTAGTCTCACCCAAGTAGTTTTGATTATCAAGATTTTACTATGGTCTAATTAGTGACATTTTTATAACTAATTTGTCACTCAGACACTTTCAGTCACATTAAAAATTCCTGCCAGCTTCTCTGAAATTGCTGTGTGCCTGCAGTCTTTTTCTTTTCACAGAAGATCAGCTAAGCATTTTTATTTTGCTGGATCTTTGGAGGACTTTTAAAGAAACACTTATGAAAATAATTTTAAGTCTAAGGAGACTTTTGAGCACCACAAAGAGGATGCACAGCCCATGGAAGTAGTAAGTGGTATTCTGCCTCTCAGATAAAGGTTTGAATATCACCAAGAAGGACGTAAAAACCACTTAACACCTTTAGGTCTTTCTCATTTTATTTCTAAAGGTATGAAAGTAGCTGAATCATGAGAGAGTGACACTTCCTCACACACAACCTATCAGTCAGCAGCAACTCTGTGGTAGTTTCTAAGAGTTTTCCACATATGCTGTTGGCTGTGCTGTGTGAGTCCCTGAGGAGCCGTAACAGTGTGCCAAAACCAGCAGGAGAGGTGAGGCTGGACTTGGGGAGAGGCTGCCAAACTCTACTCAAAACGCAGCCCTGCACACCAATAGAGACATCAGAACAAAACACTGCATTTTGTATCTCTGTCTTGAGCTCCCGTAGTGCGTCTGTCCTTCCAACTGAATGGAAGATGAGGTTTAGACCATGCATTCTACAACCCATTGCTCAGGCTGACAAAATTTGGGCCCTATCACTGCATCTGCCCTCACCAGGTTCTGATGTTTTCAACCACTAGATTTAAATCCAAGGTGTAAGCCTTCCAGAACAGCACATACTGGTGAAGGGAGGCAATTTCTGGAGACATGATACAGCTGTAAATGGTATTTAAAATTACAAACTCAATATTACACTTGTTTTAAACAAAATCTGTCCTGGAATTCAGAATGCACCGCACATTGCTTGCAAAAGATTAATAAACAATGGCAATATGCATCTTATAAAACAAACTGCTTGTGCCTTTAAGTGTTAATTACATAGACAGATCCTATTATAAATAGTTCTGGAGCAATCCATTAACCAGATGGCTTTTAGCAAATCAGAATTTATTACTCTTTTATGAGCTGCTTAAAAAAATGTAACTTTCAGATAAAGAATGGGAAAGAGCTGAAGCAGTTGACCATATCTGTTTTCCATTATAGCATCTTTGAAGGTGGGGTGAGGGAGGGAAGAAATAAAGTGTCTTATTAATGCTGCATAGACAGCTCATCCTATTGGAAACTTTTCCCTTCTTCTCCTAAGGAAGGATAACTCACACAAGGCTTCACTGCACTGGAGAGTGATGAGGTCTATTAGCAAGGGCAGTGAAGGCAGCCGATATATTCACTTCTTTCTGAAACTGTGACTGAAGTCAAGGAAACAACTACTTTTGACATGAGTAGGAATAGGACTTCTGTCTCAAATGCCTATGGCTGCACATAAAAGTGAATGTTGTAAAATATCTGAATAAATACCTTGGTATCATACATTAGTTTATTAATTACTTCCTTATGAATCTACTGGAAAGAATTAAAATGTAATTTATTTTCAGCCCAAACCATCAGTATTTGTTTACATTTCTAAAGTTTTTACATTAGAGATTTTGACAAGGTTGCAGCCTGTACAATCAGAGGCTGTCCATGGCACAGGAGCATAGGAGAGGGTTAACTTTCAAACATATCAATAAAATGTATTTCACAAGTCTTACAGCCTAAATAATATCAGTGGGCAATGAACTGGAATTCACACTCATTTGAAACTTTAATAGATTAAACTCCAACAGAAAGTTGGCAGAAAAATAAAAAGTTGAGATTGAAAAATGGCTCCTAACATTCAGGATTCATTTTACAGCATTGCTCCAAAGAATTCTTATCCAAGGGAAGTGTTACTTGGGAAGGTGTTGCTGTTTGGGGTTTCTCTGGATAAGCATTTTTGTGGAAACCTGAGATTCTACCATCATGCAAATTAGTGATTTCTGCTCCTACACAAGCTGACATCCAGAATGGTACACCAGCTCATCACCCACAGCCCATCATACTTTCAGGAGATAGGCACCAAGCCAAGATTTAATGAAGTCACAGAAAAGTTAACCAATGGTTACAAGACTTGCAGTCTTTTTCCAACAAAGGTTCAAAGAAGATTTATCCAATTCTGTTTTCTAAACATAAGTAACTCATACAAAAAAAGAAGAATACCACATAGCTATACACAACCTTCACAACTGATGAAGGTTTTGGCCTCTTGCCTTATCAAACACTACAAACGCTCTACATAAGTCTTGAAACCATAAACTTTGATAATCATCTACTTGATGATTACTACCACTTGAACAGATCTCAATAACCACCATGCACGAAAAGAAGACTCATGGTATATGGATACTTACATCTTAGCACAACAGGATCTTTTCCCAACTTTCATTTGTAAATCAGGAAAAGAAAGTCTGGCGACCTCAATTAGATAAACACATATTTTTTACATGATTTGAGTAGGATTTTCGAAAGAATTGAAGGCATTGGAACTTGCCAATTTTTAATTGGCATAACTTCTCCAGGCAACTTTGAAAAAGTATTCCTTATGCTTATTTATGCCTGGGTATATTGCAACTTCAACATTTCTCTTGGAATGCCCAAATGTCGTATATTCTCCATGAAAATACAGCATGTCAAACTTCACATTTAGCTTCTCCCTCAGCTGCTTCTAGCATGGATTCAGAACGCCTTTTCTAAACAACACAAGCCTGTGCTACAGCACTACCAATAGACAGAAACAACATCCTGAACAAACATTGCTTTAATACAAGTAAATGAATGGTTGGTTTTCAGTCCCCAGTGGACACTGTGGCAATTTGTTTGTTTTAGCACTGTACTTTAAATGCTGAGTGAACAGGAAGATACTCCAGAAACACATCATCACAGTATTGGTTGCTCAGAACGGGTATGTTTCAAACTTCAATGTGGTGCCAGATGCTCCTTTCCCCTGCTTCTGTCAGTATCAGGAAACATTTGGCATTTCAGAAAGAGTACAAGTATGGACTTGCAATATGATTTGAAACACAATTCTGATTCTGGTGATGAATCCCAAAGAGAAAATGAGGTATGACATCAGAACCAAAACACCTCTAGACTTATGAAAATCTCTGAAGTGACCTATAGAAACATGCGGCTAAACAATCACTCCTCCATGTTCAGAGAGAGGAGTTCTTCCACAGAGAAGTCAGGACTCAGTGCCCTCATGCAAATCTATGTCCCACTTTCACATCCTACTCTTTCTAGATTCCCCGGGGCAAGACCAATAGCTCCTAACTGATTGTAAAAAATAAATCACTGTACTCCCAAGGGAGCAGACTCAAATGATTTTTGACCTCTTCACATGGAGGAGTTTCCTAAACCAAAGCTCAAAATTCTTCAGTCTGTATCAGAGTGGTTTTGACTCTAACGAGAGCATTAGTTCTTAACATTCTCTGATCCTAAAGACTTCAGCATGAAATCATCAAATCCACTGATATCCAGTATCTACTAGGGTATAAAAATTACTTCTATCACCCATCTGAATGTCTGCAGTGGCTTTGCCCTCCCAGTAAGAAAAAAACAACACCCGGAAAAGACAAATTCCTCTTTTCCAGGTTCAACAACTGTGTCTATGAATGAAGGAAAACACAACATTAGGCCCCTTTCAGACCACTATACTAATTCACGGGAAACAGTGATATTCTTCTTTCATAATACAATGCTAGGAAAAGTATCACAAATAAACTAAAAATAAACTTAATAAATAAAGGAGTAAGAAGATTAATAGGCTTTAAACACCCCTAAAGCATTTCAAACAAAATCTTTTGTAGTTTCTTTTTGGCAGTGCATTCAGTTTGCAGGCAATGATTGTGCCATTCTTCTGGATCTGGGAAGGAGCTGGATACTTCTTTACTGCAAACACAACATATAAAATGTAAATTTGTTGCCATGAAGTGTCTTCAAAATCCTTTGTCTCAACCTTTTATGGCTAGTAATATGGATTATCAAATACATCATCCTGCACTACCTTCACAAAGGAGTGGCCTAGACAGTTTGATGCTACTGCACCAGCAAGGACAAAGGTTCGGTGTGCAGTTATTCGTGCTATTATAAGCAGTCCCCGTGGGATAAGACAGCACACTCACAAAAGAAAAAAGGCCACACACACACACAAAAAAGCCAAACAAAAAAGCCTCCACAAAAAATCCCCTCCCCACAACCTGCAAAGACTTGCAGCAGACTTCAACAAATTTTTCACACCTCTAAATTTAATATCTAAATGAGAACAGCAGCAGCACGCCCTTGCAATATAAAAGAAAACTGTTTTAGTAAAGATTTATTATGCTAGTAACACTAGAGCCTACCTATTGTCCCACAGATTTTTAAAAAGGACACTGCATATGTATATTCAAATTGCCGTAGATGAACAGTGGGTCACAAACAAAACTTAAAATGTTGAACTGTGTCAGCCAAATTTATAGTGCATTTATTATTTCTACCCTTTCTTATGCATTTTGGCATAGTCAGTTCTGCTGCCAAAGCATTTCTAGAAGGTGAATATAAAGGATGTGAAGCACTATAATCACTGAATGAAATATGAGTGATGCATTAACACTCACTCAATTCTGTAGATCTAAAGAAAAAGCAATAAAATTAAATGCATGATTTAGAAGTAATCTTAAACACTAAACTGATCCTAAATTCACCAAGGAAAGCAGAGTTCACAAATCACTGCTAAGAGCATTACCAATCTCCCTCACAGACAAAAGGTCAGCTCTGGATGCCTTGTTAATATGTATCTGGGTTTTACAAAGTCCTAATGAGAATGTTGCTCTCTGACAAAGGTGCTTAGGCCCAGAGAAAGAGGCGGTCAAGGAAAACGACAACCACAGCATGTTCAGAATTAGATGATAGCTTTGCAGTCTTCAGGGCCTTACCCTTATTGTCCCTCTCCTGTTGCTAAATAGAGAAAGAAAGTTTGACATGGCTAATGGGAAAGACTTGAGAGTAGAAGACAACACTGAGATTAAATAGAGCAGACTAACCATAGACTCCCACAGAATTTACTTGCCTCTTTTTCTGCACTATGCTGGCCAAGGAAACAGAAGAGAAAATAACCTGACATCTGGATTCCTCAGGCCTCTACACCTCCTCAATTATAGGTACCCAGCACATATATCTAAATTTCTATGGCAATCCAGAAGACAACTCAGATCTCTGTCCATTGACTGAGGAAAACACTGGCATCAACCTAGGAAACTAATAAACCTCAGATAAATATCCCACGTTAAGAGAGATGTAGCTGGAGGCCCCAGTGCACTACTACTTAAGCAACTTTAAACTTGTCAGTGTGAGATTTAGTGGATATTTATTACACCTCATGCACCCTCTTACGCTTTCTCATCTCCTTCAGGAAGCAAAGGGAAAGCCAGAGTCACAAAAATAAAATTTAAAAAAAGGGAAACTGTGACTTTTGCCAAACAGTTGATAAAATCACAGTTATTAATATTATAACACCACCAAGGACAATGTATAGACAAATTGGAAGAACCAGCCTACTTCCTTACTATCTTAATATTTTCAAGAATTAAAATTGGCTACAATCCCTCTTGTTCTGACCTTTCCCCCCCCAAAAAATGATGGATTATATATTATTTCTCTAGGTACGTGGGCATGTTGCTCACCCTTCTCTCTCTGTTCATGTCTTTTCTCACTTTCTTTTCCCACCGTAATTTCTAAAACAATTATTCAGCTTCAGAAAACGAATCACAAAGCACAGTCTCCGAATCTCTGAGAAATCAAGAAAGTGAACCGAAACAGACAGTTCTGTGAAATATTCAGAGGGTTCAATGTGCTCAAAGTTCTTTGTAAGACTACTACTGCCAACAGAAGCTTCTTCTGATGGTCTAAAGCCTTTCCTACAATGTAAATATACCTTTTGATACTTTAGGACAGCCTCACATATATTTGTGAAAATAATTACACAGCTCAGTTAAACTGAGTTGACACATGATCTATGTCATGCTAAGGGCAATTCATTTTTACAATGACCAAATGTTGTGACTTCTTGAGCACATTTTTCTGATATTAACCACGTTCCCTAGAAACGTCATCAGCAATCATATTCCAGATTTGTAATTACTGAACATCTTTTTAGCAATGAAAAGTTTTAAGTCTGAATGAACACAGAGGCTCCTTCAAATGCAGCATCCATCACAGAGGATACAATTTTTCACATTTACTTAAAACTGGGATAAGAAGAAAATAACTGCAAAAATTAGAGTGAAATAATTTCTACACTACTTTTGTGATTCAGGCTTACCTAGGAAATTCTTCTGACTGCTGAAATTCCTCAAGTTTGGAAGGTTTTAGAGAATGAGAAACTATACTGCACTGCTGCTTTGTAAAGGTTTATTCACAGTCATGCTCTGTGCAAGGAATAAGGGACTTAATATTTATCCTCCTAGGAAGAGAAGGTATAATTCTCATTCCCTTTATCTTGGATTAGCTGTCAAGACAGTAAGTGGACTGTTCAAACATTCAGTGTTTTCAGTGGTTTCAAATCAAGATGAAGCATAGGCCAAGCCGTTAAGATGCGCTGCATGACTCCATGTCTCAGCTGCTCAGTGCTCAGCTTCTCTCCCAGCCCTGGATGGGTAAAAGGGAAGGTTAGGAAACCAGAGGCCGTTTAAGATGGCAATTTAGGCATCCAAACCCAAGACATAATCAAAGTATTTTAATTCTGGTATGATTTGGGCCAAACACTGCAATTACATCACTTTTGCCTTGTACCTCAAAGGATTTCACAATCCAATGGACCTACCTTAATCCTGTATTAAAACATGAGCTGTGTTGTTTTGTTGAACCATGTATTTTCACAGGCTAAATAACTTACTCATAATTCTTTGTAAAAATCTGAAGTTTATGAGTATTGTGCAGAATAGGCATATCCCCAAGTTAATTTTAAGTCATTGTGACAGCATGTTATGAATTTGTGTTCTTTCTTAGGACACTCGTTGCCAAATAGGTTAGTCTAAATGCATTGTGACCCCTTCCAATTCTTGCATTTCAAAATGTTTGGGGCCTCTTCAAAGACTCACAGTGTCAAATTAGGCCCTGTTTCTTCTCCCCCTCAAAAGAAACACATTTCAAGTGTGCTGTTCTGTTACTATCCAGTTTAACCTGACAATTAATTACTCATAGCTTATTACGCCTCATGAACACCAAGCTAATACTACAGACATCCATGGCCTACTGGAAGCTAGGGCCCAAAGCCAAGGGTTTGTTGTAGGTAACATCAAGAAGCTTGAAAGACAAGTGCACATTCAGACAAGGGAAAACTTAGTTACCTGCTTAATGACTTACGTTTCCAGAAACAGAGCTCCCAATGAGCCAGACCTTGGGCTCTGAACGTAAGCAGCAAGGGTTTGAAGGAGCTGGGGTTTTTCAAAAGAAAATCCCACAGAATGATACTCGTACTCTAAAGTACCAAATTATTTCAGTGCTAATGCAGCTGACATTGAACCGACATTGCTTCTTGTGGTTAGACCTTATCTAGGACATCCAAGTTAACATTAGGCTTTATTTCGTGAAAACAGAGGGAGGTCCTCTTTAAAGAAAGAATTTTATGGAGGTCTGAACCAAATTAGTTCAAAGTAATTAAGGGAATATTGACATCAATAGCTTCTACATCAGATTGTGCTACTCATAAAGCTTCCAACAATGGAAGATGATAATAAACCACCCTGAAAAATTATAGGTTGTCCTCATTATTTCTGAGGTCAGTGGAATTTTCCTCAATGAAAAACCTATGACAATGTCTTGTTGCTGTTCCAGTGTGATTCACTGTTAATGAATCCAAAGACAGGCTGAGATACATCACCATTGTGTCCTCAGAGTATTAGATAAAGAATTGTTAACTTGCAAAAAAAAAAAAAAGTGTTAATAGCCACAATACTTGTTCCACTTCTATGTGCTACATTTTTGGCTAACATCTAATCAATTACAGATTAAAAAAAATAATCCTACTATGCTGTTTTCTAAATGTAAATGCACAGACTATTTTAGTAACACATTTATATAATGCTGAAATTTAACAGAACAGTCTACTGTACAAAAAAGAGACAATGAGTAGAGCAGAAAAGTTAGCTATTTTCTGACTTATATGAATTTACAATTCAATTTTAATACTTGATAATATGGGTGAGCACAAGACAGCATGTAAACTATTCAGATGAGAAAATCAGCAATCCAACATCCATATTTTCAAACTACTGCTGTCCCTTCAGGCACTGAACACAGTGAAGGATGCACACTCCATCAGTCAAGTAGCTAATAAATACTAGCATAGTCTCAACATATTACAGAAGAGTTAAACTGTTCACTGGCTGCGTTACTCATAATTGCAATCATGGTAATAAAGTAATAAAAACTTTTAAAATTCTGGAAATGTAACAAGGCTCAGGCAAATTAAAAAGACAAAATCCACTTTTAAAAAGCAATCACCATTTGAAATCAGTACTGGATCAAGGTGAGCCACTTGTACCACTGTGGGCTTCTTGGGACTTCTCTTTCATTTTTTATTTTTTTTTCCCTTATTATTAAAAAAAGGTTTGTCTGCCCTAAGGCAACCCTGGAATAAAAGAAGAAGGAAGACTATAACACAGTGGTTTGATCCCAAGGCCATCACAGCCAGTGAGATGACCCTGACACTGGCAACCCTAGATAACATCCATATTTTACAAGACCTTACACTTCACCCTAGTAATGGATTCATGCTAAGCTCTAGCTATGAAAATAATACTTTTGCCCTGTAGTAAATCCCAGAGAAACAATGTTTTTAAATGCTTTTCACTGTGTAGCTTGAGGCAGTGAAAATCCAAGAGTTCCTTTTACGGGATTAAAAACCTGTTCTTTTCTGTCACAGGCCTTACTTAGGCTAACCTCATGCATTCACCTCTGCTCCTTGAGTTCATTCCCAGGACCATTGCTCTTCTTGAATCATTAAAAAAATGAGCCATGAATCATCATTTTTTTCTATTGTCTTATGCTTCTCTTTCTGCTTGGGGTGTTCCAAAGCACTCTCCTGACAACACTTTCCAAAGCTCCTTCCTTCAACAGTCCTCTGGGAAACATCATGGTAACCAGATATATAGCACAATGCTATCAAAGGCTTCTATGCAGCAAATCTTGTGACAATAGAACTCCCCTAATGGGATTTGCATCCTGGCTTCATAGAAAAAGCACTGTAATAACCTCCCATTTTTTCCTTGTGCTGTAATCATCTGTTATGCTTCTCACTAGTGCTTCAAAGTAATTCTCTATTGTTCTGTTACTCTGAACTTCAGCTCAGTGGGGTTTAGTTTTTCAAAGCATCACAGAGGGGAATCTTAATTACTCTTGTTTTTTTTTCATTTTTCAAACAAAATCTCAAATTCATAAAACAAACAAAAATTATTTTAGATCTCAGAATTTCCTGCTGCTGGATTTGCAGAGAACTAAAACCAATAACAAAACACGTTCAGCCTACTATGTCTCAACATCTAGAGAACTCATTCTGTCACAGGATCTACTATGGTGAAGGAACCTGAACCATGCAAAAGGCCTAGAAGATCAGCTCTGTCCTCAGCTTTGCCAATAACTATCTAAAAACTCACAAAAATGACCGAGACCTTTTAAATTGTCCACACACCTAGGCTACATCTCTCAAGAGCCCAAATTCCAAACCAGAAAGGCACTAACAATATATATGTCACATATAGAATAATTTGATCAGATTTCTGGACTTTTGTGCTTGGTTTTCTGAAGATAAATTTAAGCTTTCAGTTCATCACTGAAAGTCTGGTTGATATCAAGCTTCACAGAATTCACAGAATGTCTAGGTTGGAAGAGACCTTCAAGATCATTGAGCCCAACCCAGCCCTAACACCTCAACCAAACCATGGCCCTGAGTGCCACATCCAGTCTTTCTTTAAGCACATCCAGGGATGGTGACTCCACCACCTCCCTGGGCAGACCATTCCAGTACTTTATCACTCCTTCCATGAAAAACTTTTTCCTAGTATCCAACCTATATTTCCCTTGG
>WAAE01002284.1:0-13963 GCA_013400495.1 Nicator chloris | reverse complement strand
GGAGTAATTCCAGCATATAACTCCAAAAAGGAAAAAAGTCAATTCTGACAGAGTATTTATTTTTTTTTAATTATTTTCAATATGACTTAGCTGCACTCTTCCACATTCCTAATAAGGAGTATTAAAAAGAGGACTGTTGTTCCATATAGTTGGGAATGAGCAAGTCCAAATGCTGATGCAAGAGGTCTTTTCCAGCACATCTCACCATGATCACTATTTGGTTTGGATTAAGACAAGAAGGAGAAAAAAAAGATCTTATTTTAATGTAAGGAAATGCATTAAAGTTATTTGGAGAAGTCTTATTAGCTTCTTGACCTTGCAGATTGTAAATTGTAACACCCAGGTGCATTATGTAAAATAAATAATTTTAAAAACGAACATTTGCATCTTACAGAAAAACAGTTAAAGCAAATGTTTGTTCATGCACTCTCCTTAAGCCACCAGCTTAGGTTCATATCACAGATGTAACATTGGCAAAAGAATATGGCTTTAAGATGGATAGTTAGCAGAAGAATTTCCTGACTAGTGTTTTTTTAACCCAATTTTTCTGTCTACTATAAACAACCCAGTGGTGCAGCAATTTTTGAAATGGCTGCCAAAATATTTATGGAGAATTTGGAACACGAAACTTAAAATACTTAGCTGTCTCAGATATACAGACATTATGTGGAAGGCATTTTTATGTTAAAAACAGTATGACTAGATGGTGGAACTATTTCCCAGTTAATTTTACTAAATTGTCTTCACAGTGAAGTGCTAGATGCTACATTCCCAGGTGTACTAAATGCTTACTACTGCCTTGGATGAAAATTATAATTAAAAAATGAAAATATATACAGTATGTATGGAATGCTATGAAATTAACTTTTTTATACTGAATTGATATTATTCTTCCATTGCCATATCATGTTGCAAACCAGTGCACAGCAATTTTAGAAGTGAGATAGGGAGATATTTGTATGGTCCATGACTACAGTAAGATCAAGAAAAGGCTAATGAAAAATGAATGTGGTGTCATATTCAAAATTCTCCTCATGGGCAAACAGGAAGCAATCTCATGTTCTTAAAAAGACCTGTGTACATTGCCCAAAAGTTAAGTTTTTCATCTGAGACACTTACCAAGACCAGGAACACATATTAAATATATTCCTTCATCTTCTTTGATTATCATATGCTGAATACAAAAAGACAGACTGAAATTGCTGCAAGCACTTCAGAAGGACTAACCCTTACAATACTGTAAGGGCTCACAGAGGGTTGTCCTGCAATATGCCCCAAAAGTCCACAGGAGGGCTGCCTGCACTATGTACCAGTTGTCACATTCCAAGTCGTGTTCATAGGCAAAACCCAAGCACACCTTATACAGTCAAGCATTTTTCTTGTTCGTATAATTAAAATCTTAAGAGTCTAATTATTACTAATCCAGAATTGTTGCTGAAAAATAATAATACTGTTAGAATATTACCATACAGAAAAATGCTCAATAAGAGTGATAAAACAGTTTGAACTGTTATTCACACATTGAGTTTCTATCTCTTCTCCTGATGCTCATTCTTGCACTGCTCTTTTGCATCCCAAGGCTTGTAGTTTCATTCTGTTTGTGCTGGAGTGTTAGGGTGAACTGGCAGCATCTGGTGTCCTTTCAGCAGGACAAACAGGATCTTCGTGTAAATGCTTTCTTCTCCCTCAACTTAGGATCCACTTGGAGTCATTTTTATATTTGCTAATACACTTTTACACCTCTGCACATCATCAATCTGTAGCTCCACAGTACCTCCCAATATTCCATACGTGGTGCCTTCTATGTCTGTTCAATGCTATTCTTCTCTTTGTTACCTCTAAAGCCAGGTTTGTCAGATCTAGTTCTGCATTTCTTTAGCTGACTATTGGTGAGTATAGCCATGAGGTCCCCAGTGCCAAGTCTGTGTGCCATCTCTTACCATCCCCTGCCTGTACTCCTCCATGCCACATCCTGCATCTCCAATTTTCAAAGCCTCAGCTACCATACCAGGCCTGCATTTCTCTATACTACTTCATTATTTTTGAGTTATAAACATCTCATTCTCTGTATAGAATAACTGTTTCTTACTGCTATCTATGTAAAACTATGGTCATAAAATAAAAAGATAAACAAAGGCAAAATAAATTAGCGACAGACACCTGGTCTTTTAGAGAAATTGCTGTTACAGCTAAACCAAGCAAAACAAAGCTGCTGTCAGGTCAAGAAAAGTTCAAAGAGAGCAAGCTTGGCAAGCATCTGTTCCAAGGCCTTGCAAATTCAGCACAATCCTGTAGCCCATTATCAGAAATGGCAATACTGCATTACAAGTCCACATGGTTACAGTGATCACCTACTTTTTGCAGTTCCATTCTCATGCAGAAAGAAACACAAAATTCTTAACACCCTGTCCTCTCTGTTTACAAAGTGCTAACATTGTTCTCGTATTTCTGGCCATAGACTGCTTTTCATTCTCTATCTGATGAATGATTTAAAGAGCTTTTATTAAATAATCAATGTTAATCAGCCAGTAGGTGGAGCACAAAGCTTGTGCATATGTTGAAAATAAAGTATTACAGAAAGAACAACAGATTGGAAACCACTACAGATCTCCTTCCCCAGTTTCAACAGATGGATTAGCTATTTCAAGGTAATTCAAAATGCTGAACCGAGGTTTATATTAAAATGCACATAGACAATTGCATTTCCAGAATGAACCAGCTATCTGCAGACATCACAGTAAAATGGGATACACATTTTACACTGAGCAGTAACAGCACGAAGTCTATAGTCCACAGTAAAACTGACAGTTGGTATTTCGAAAGCAGTGTGTTATAGAAACATAAAATATGATATCCTATTCATTTGCATCAAGTACGTGCTTAGCCAGTAGCTCTTATTTCCAGAATACTGTTATTTAAACAAAATATCTGCCAGCTACTGCTCCAGAGAATACTTGATTCTTAATCTGATCTTGAAATTGCAACTTCATGTATCAGTGAGACAATAAAGAAATTGCTTTATTGATACTCAGGCCACTTGTATAAACTGTAGGCTAGGGTTTCTGCTGTGTTGAAGTACTGTTGTTAACACAAAACTAAGGAGTTTGGTCAGTACAAGAGATGCAAAGAAACAGATGACATCAGGGGGTTTGAAAGAAATCCGTGATTTAAGTTACTGAGACTTTTATTTCCAAAGCTATCCTTGCCCTTTCTGAGCAAGTGATGTTTTTGTCTTTTACTACTAAACCAATTAACTGAGTGCAGCTTGTAGAAGATGGGTATTTTTAATGTTGAAGGAGCTGCATTTTAGAAATATTGACAACAAATCAACAGTAGACTGTCAGGGAAAATTTCATTACAAGTACATATAGAAAAGGTTGGAAACAGAAGACCTCAATTTGCAAGAACCTTGCATATGAATATGCAGGTCTCGTTAGTTTAAAAAGTGCTTTGGTACAACCTTGTTTAAAGGAGGTCTTCTGGTGGTTCCTGAAAAAAACCACAAAGAAAAACCCACAGAAATGTTTTCCTCCACAAAGCAATACGAAGAAAATGAACCTAAATGACACAAGATTAAGGAGAGAACAGAAACTCTCCTATCTCTTCACTAGTGCTTCTTTCTGAAAGGAATTCACTGCTTTTACTTTTTGAGTAGAAAATTTAAAAACTTAAGATTGACACTAAATTTGGTTAAGCTTGATCAACTTCATAAAATTCTACAAAGAAATGACAGTCCTGTAGATGAGAGGAGAGCAGTAGATATTGTCTATTTGGACTTGACTAAGGCTGCTGGTACTGTCTCCCCTATGATCCTCATAAACGAGATGCTGCTGTACAGGCTGAATTAGCAGAGCGTGAGGCGGAATGTAAATGGTCTGAATGGTCAGGCCAAGAGGGTGGTGATTAGTGACACAAAGTCCTAATGGTGGCCAGTACACAGTGATGAACCCTAGAAGTCAGTACTGGGCCAAATCCTCTTTAATATCTTCATTAAACATAGAAACATAGAACCATTTGGGTTAGAAAAGACCTCTGGGATCATCAACTCCAACAACAAACCCAGCATAGCCGAGTCCACCACTAAACCATGTCTTGAAGTATACCATGTGCAACCACTCCAATGGGCAGCCTTTTCAACAATGCTTCACAACCCTTTACATGAAGAAAATTTTCCTAGTATCCAATCTAAACCTTCCCTGGTGCAATTTGAGGCCATTTCCTCTCATGTTGTGGCACTTGTTACCTGAGAGAAGGGACCAACCTTGCAGCAAAGAAGGTCAATGGTATCCTGAACTGCACTAGGCAAAGCTTAACCAGCATGTACAGGGAGGTGATCCTTCCCCCCTGCTCAGCACTAGGCAGGCCACAGCTGAAGGACTGTGTCCAGCTCTGGGCACCTCAGTACGAGAGAGACATGGACAGACTGGAGACAGTCCAATGAAGGGCCACAGAGATGACGAAGGGACTTGGGAATCTCTTTAGGAGGAAAGGCTGAAAGATCTGGGACTGTTCAGCCTGGAGAAGAAAAGGCTCAAAGGAATCTTATTAATGTCTATAAATACCTGGAAGTAAAGAAGGAGGAAAGACAGCCAGGCTGTCTTCAGTGATGCCTGTTGACAGGACCAAACTGAAACAGAGGTTTCATTTGGAATATCAGGAAACACTTTTTTTTTGGTAAGGATGACAGTACTGACACAGATTGCCCTGAGAGGTTGTGGAGTCTCCATTCTTGGAGAAGCTCAAAAGCTGTTCCTGGGGAACTAGCTCTAGGTGGCCCTTCATGAGTGAAGGTGTTCAACCAGATGACTTCAAGAGATCCCTTCCAAACTCAATCCTTCTTTGTGAAGGTTAGAGGTAGAAAATGGACTGTCACACTTCACAGTGCACTCATTCCTACTCTCCATATGATGCAAAAGATAAAAATGCAAAAGATACAAATTCTCTTTTGAAATCATACACTAGCAGTGCCAAGAATAACTCCTGATACATGCCTGTAAGCCCTGGAGAATTTTGGGTGCTGCCAGGTGAGAATGTGGATCTTAAGAAAGTCATGCTACCCTTGAGAAACCATCATCATATCTAACACCTTTATATGTGTAAGAAAGCTAATGGAACTTGGCTCATAGACTTGAGACATGAACTGAGGGTTGATCAATCAATTCCTACCTGTATAACTGCCAGGAAAATATTTAGATTCAAGGAACTCTATTTTCAAATTACTTTCCTGCACATATGCAGTAACCCTTAATTTTTAATTATATATGTCACAGCTTATATGCACTTACTACTGTTCTAACATTAAACAACTCCTTCCTTTTCAGTTATTAGGAGAAAACTTGTTAGCACAGACTTCCATTTGAATTTCTTATTGTGCTAATAATTATGCCATTCTCAATTATCACAAATTGAAACAACTTCATTTAATGAATACCATACCTAAATTTTTAAGTGGCTCACTTGAGTAACTTGGATTTATATTGTGTTTCTTAAGGCTGCAATGAAATACATATGGAAATGTATTTATGTATCCATGAGTATTACTTTAACTACACTAGTCTGTCAAAAATATGCAGGCTGTCTGGTATTTGCTTTTACATTAGTGTATAATATTTCAAGACCAGTAATACAATAAACAGTGTTCATCTGAGATGTGTAGCATTACAGTGGTTCTGTTCCAGAAAATGAACTTAGGTATTTAATTTTTCAACTGAGACTCAGTTTATTATCTGCAAAGGTTGTGGGTCACACACCTCTTTAATACTCGCAGGTGATTTTATCTCCTCTTCCATTTTTCGTTACATTTCAAAATGTGTGTTGATAGCACACACTGTCAGGCTAAAATGGCAATGTAAACAATATATGAACATATGCCAATAAGTAAACATTGTACAACAGAAGTCATCTGATAGGGGAACTGTGGGGCACGAGCATTAAGAGTTAGCAGGAGGCAGAGGAAGCCGGTCTGAGGCTGGGGGCTTGCAAGGAGGAACCCATCTGCCTCTCCAGAACACACAGCTGAGCCCCCTGTATGTGTGAGCACCACCTCAGTGTGAGGGAAAAGACCTCTGTGCCCATTAAACTACTAACAGCACTTCACTGAGACATTTCAGTGCATAATTTACTTAATCCATTTGTCACAGAATATTTCTTGGCTTTGCATTCTCATGTACGCAGAAGACAGATTATGCAAAGCTCTGTTTAAAATGTCAGTACAAAATAACTTTATTGTAAGTATAATCCTGTACAAGAAAAATGTTGCTTTGTGTTTATTGGGAAGTGGGAGCACAAAGCTTCGCCACGAAGGGGAGGCTGCGCAGCTGTTACGCCATGCAGACAGAAAAGCACACACTTCAGAAGGCAACAACTGCCTTCTGCTGGCCCATGCTGTACAGCTGAGTGCATTTTTCATACATCCATTGAAGCTAATAAAACCCAGAACACTTAGAAATGCAGATCAGAGCCTCAAGATGGAAGTGTTACTTGCCTTTAGTTTACATGAGATGTGACTACAGTGAGTTTCCAAAAATTAGCGAGTAAATCAGAATGTTGCTCTTTTTATATTTTACTTGTCCTATAGCAAGGAACTGGATTGGTGAAACTTTTCAGCTTAGATTCCTCTAGGCCAAAGCAGGGAGCTATTTATCAAAGTGAACATGAAAATAGTAGAGATATATTGGTCTGTCTCAAAGTTTTGACTCTTTTTGCTTGGATTTTCTCTTTTTTTTACAATCCTCCATTAAAGGAACCTTAGTTACTTGCCTTCTTCTTCTGTTTGTCTCCATCAAATATTTAATTGCCTTGCTTCGATGTATTTTTTGATCCTCTTTCAATGCCCGACGTTCTTCTTGTAAATCCTGTTCAAAATGAAATATTAAATCTCTACCCCTAAGATTGTGTTAAGGACAATAGAAACTGGATGGAACAGCTCATTAAACGATGGAATAGCCTGTGTGATTGACCTTATATAGAGTAAGTACCGTAATTGTATGTTACAGTCATAACTAACTATGCTCCTCCAGAAAAAATATGTAATTGCATTTCACTTTTTAACAGGATTTTAGGAGAGGCTTTGCACTCATCTTTCATGATACCACCAGATGAAAAATCCCACCTTTATTATGTTCATTTGAAGGCACATTTTGTGTAGTTAGCTAAACCTGTAACATAAGGATGCACGTATGACAGGGAAAATGTTAAATAGTAAATACCCCCCCCAAAGGATTAGTTGTTTACACTGAAATTGATTACATCACTAAATAAAAACTCTCCACAGAGCCAGATCAGTCCTGCATCACACCAGTAATTATTTAAATAGCACTGCAAAGGAAGATCTTAAGAGTTTGTGGCAGGAGTTCTCACTACTAGAATTCAAAAAAACAAGAACCCACAAGTTAGGATGGAAAACACTATTCCTAGTGGCATTATCTCCTAGAAGAGGGAAAACAAGAAAACTCCGAAGTTGCCTGAGAAGCCAACTTTCCCACGGCAGTTTAAGACCCGCAATGTTCAAGTTTTAATTTGAAGACACCCCTGAGGCGGGCCCTGACCGCGGGGCCGGGCGGAGGCTGGGACATCGCCGCCCCGGCCCCGCCGCCGCCCCACACGGGCCCCACGCAGCCCCGCGGCCCCGGCCCCCCTTCGCAGGGCTTGGTCGGCCCCGAGGAACGCCCGCCCGCGGCGGTCGGGGACCGCCTCAGGAAGGATACACAGGGACGCTCCGCCGTCCTCCCGCGCCGTCCTGCGCGGCCCCAGCGAGGAGCTGCCCCCGCGCCGCCCCGCCGGCTTTCCCGCCGGGCTCCATCCAGCGCCCGGGTCAGCGCCGGGCCCGCACCGCCGCCAGCGCCGGGCCCCCAGCGCTGCTCTGCGCGTCCTGCCCGGCCTCGTAGCAACCGGCGACGCCGCTTCCTTCGCAACGGGGCGGGGCCGCGGCGCTGAGGGAGCGGCGCCGGGGGGAGAGGGTTTGGCTGGCGCCGCATTTGCTGGCTTCGAGGCCGGCGCAGGGGACGGGGCGGGCTGCGATCCGCCTCCCCCGGCAGGTGCTGGTCAGTGCCCGTGCCAGGGTGGGCGCTACGCGTGGAATGGCTGCGCACTCTCCCCGCGGGCCCGTCCCGTCCGGGTCAGCGGTGCCAGGGACGGTGCTTGGCTCTCACCGGGCTTTCCATCCTCTGCAGAGCTGTAAACCGCGGGATGACCTTTAGCAACCCCAAACACACCCGGGGGCCGAGCGAACGCGTTCTCGTGGGCAAACATCGCCCCGGCCCCGGCTCTGCGGGTTTGCAGAGCTCTGCGGGTGCCTCTTAGGCCTATTGTGAAGACTTGAAGTTAACACCATAAACTCTTTTTTTCTTTTTTATTCCCGCCCCCCCCCGCCCCCCCCGGGTGCGGAAATAACAACAATAGCAACAACTACAACAACCTCCAAAAGATTTTTTTTGCATCAGTTGGTGCACAAAATGATGAATATTATAGAAGGACCATAAATATAGTTACACAAAGAAAAAAAGAAAACAACAAAAAAAAAAGCCCACCCCAGTTTGTTCTTAAGACTGCAAAACTTTTTTTTTCTTTCTTTCTTTTCTTTCTTTTTTTTTTTTTTAAAGCAAAGCAGGGTGTGTTGGGATATTGCCCTGCCTTGTATGAGCTGTCAGCAATAGGCTAAATGCCTTGGTGATTTCCTGGCCAGAGGTTTCTTGGCTGGTGTATTTGAGCTTAAACCAATTCTTCCTTTTATTCTTTTTTTCAGTGTGCAGCTGTTCTATGTCTTTGACTAGGAAGGTAAAAATAATACTCTTCATTCGTAAAATACTTTACTCCACAGACCCCTCCCCCATATTTGTAGCACAGTTTGAGAAGTGGTGTTGCTGTTATCATTTTACAGTCAAGACCAGTGGTGGTCAGGTTGCCAAATGTGTTTAATATTTATAGTAACCTAGTTACTACAGTTGAGAAGATGACCCTAAAATGGAAGTCTTTCACCTGTAGTTCAGAAAACCAACCCCAAATTCACCACTTCTTTGCCCCATCTACTCTGTTGTGTTGCAGAAGGGGGGAAAAGTATTTGTCAATTTACCACTGTGTGCTTTTCAACCCACACACATGTTTAAAATCCCAGTTTTGCCTGATAAAATGTGCTGTTTCATTTAAGATGCAGTAGAAGGTTTTATCAGGATGGAGAACTGAGTCACCCAAGCAGAACTGAGGCAGAGCTGGGAAACTGCAGAATTTGGACCCATGTCAGACCTGGGAAGATTGAAGGTCGTGGTCAACTCATGCCACCAACAGAATTTGAGCTTCCTTAGATTTACTGAAAATTTTGATCTAACACACCACAACTTGCAGCTTCACCTTAAGATACCTTCTGAGATTCAGAATGAAGTATAGTGTTTATATATATTTCTGTCTTTCTCTTGTTTACTTTTTTATTAAGTCTTCATAGTCCTCCTTTACAGTTATTCGATAATTTCTCCTCATGAGTAACCTCACATCTTTCAGACTGTGGGACAAGAGGGTGGCAAGCTGAGGGCCATGTAATTCAGAAGGATATGGTTATTCTGGGGCAGCAAGAAATCTGATCTTAAGTAGTTACAGAATGGAAGGTCCTGCTCTGGCAGCTGGGTTTAAAAGAAGTCTCATAAATTTTACTTTGGGCTGGACACTGATATTCCAGTGAAGGATAAAGATCAGCTCTTAAAACTTTGTGGGATGGATTCTGAATTTGTTACAAGTCTTGTTTGAAGGCTGAAGCATAGCTATGCTGCTGCAGAAACCCATTTTTCTTTCCATCTTGTTCCAGTGGAGGATTAATCTGCTGATGTCCTATAGTTTTTCTCCAAGCTGTGTAGGCAACTGCATGGGAGAAGTTATTGTTCTGACTATTTTAACCATTCCTGCCTGAAATTTGTCACTCCGCCTATTTATGTACATAGAAAGAGGAAGAAAAATTGCTATTTTGCCCTTAATGTGATATATAGAAAGCCATGGAAATCTTTTCACCTTCTTCCTGATACTGAACTAACAATCACAACCTGCATCTTCCTGAGAGAGCATCAACTGATGCACCAATTAAACCCTAGTGAGCCTTATATTGGAAAACTATTAAGTACCATACTTTAGAAAAAATAAAAAATTTGATTTTGAGAGACGCAGAAGAGCCAAAGTTGTTCAGAATTTCACAGGCAGTCGAATATACTCCTCTCAGTTACAGGTTCTTAGTACCATTTAGCTATTAATTTTTAAAGAAAACATTGTATTAAGAAATGTATTAATCCCCCTCCCAACAAATGTTGGTTGCTCCCAACAAATCTTAGTAGCAAAAGCTATATCCAGTTATTCCAGCTTTAAATAGAGGTGGAGATGAATCACATTATCAAGACAAATTTTGAACATTTTCTTGTTGTACCAGTGTAAGGTGCAGTTGAACAGTGTGTTCTGAAGATCCTTTAGACAGTGTATTTCCCAGTGGTACATTGGAAGCTGAGGTTTCATTCATTCAGCCAGATCACAAACAGTTTAAATTCTCTAATGTGCCTAAATTCTCTACATATGTTGGACCTTTCTGAATTTTTTCTTTTTTGTTAGACTATCAAGATCCAGTTTTAAGATTAAAAGTAGTAGAATTGAGTGTGTGAAATCTGTAAGTGCCTCATAGTTTTAATTAAGCTTCTGTGGACTACATTTAATTTTCTTCTTTTTTATGCCATTCTCTTCTACTTTGACTTTTTTCAGGGATAAAAATCATTGTTTTGAATGATAGTCTCAGTAGCTGTGTTACAATGGGTGGGCTACCAGTGAGACCAAAATACTGCTGTTATTCTCCTGGTAAAAGATTTTCTATGTAATACAAAGTACTAATTAAAAATAATGTTTTTTCAGTTTTCTATTTTGAACTTACTTTGATGACATATTCCAAAATTGCCTCCACAGCCTGTTCTAGTGCACTACCACCGCAACAATACAGACTCAATTTTATTGATAAAAACCTTGATAAGAATTTGAAAACATCAAATAATACTAGTTTTTCTTTCAAGTAACCCAGAGCACTCATGCCAAATATACACAAATGCTCAAAAATAGTGTATAAGAAAATCTGTCAGAATTTATCACAATGAAAATATATATGTTTGATGTGTCATGTAGAGGTGATAAGCAGTAATTTTCCTCAGGGTGCAAGTACTAATATATAAAATCTACTCTGCTGTTGAAATGTCGTTTATTAAATCCAGGCAGTGAAGGGGTGATGTGTTGGCTGCCCTTTATACTGTAGACATTCCCAAATAGTTAGATCAGGCCTTCATAGTGTACAATTCTTTCCACAGAAATTTGAAACTCATCAAAACATTTGCATTTCTTCAAGTAAAAGATGAACCACCACTTTAGTGTAACTTCATTTATTTGTCTTAATGTTTTTTTGTTTGGTTTAGGAGAGACTGTCATAAATAATGGCAAATCTTGTTCACCTAAGGTAAGATTTTCTGTTGCTTTGTTTAGATAAGATAATGAATGTAACTGAATGATTTCTCAGAAAAGTGACAGATGTTTTACAAATATGGATTGCCTTATTCAAGGTACATGTGAAAATGCAGAATGATCAGGTATTTTCAGATAGAAAAAAGAACTTACATTGAAATTGTAGGAATTCAGTAGATGAGTACATTTTTTGTATTAATGTAGTGTATCACAGCTCACTTGTTATATCATATTTTTAATCTCATCTGCATGACTTTAAATGCAGAGTAAGTATTGTTTTTGGCAGAGTCAGTTTTTGCTTCAGTTGCTGAGATCAGATTTAATTGCTTGTTTCTTGTTGGCTTTTGTTAAAGATAAATATTGATTAAAAATATTTGCTTAACAGCGTTTAATTGAACATCTGGTGAGTAGCTGTGATAGCCCTGGAACAAGCCATATCTTCAAGTGTTCTATTTATAAGTTTCTAGAGATCTGTTTATAACTCTTACATAATTTTTCTTCCTTTATTTTGTGCTTATTTCAAAATTAAAGAAACATATTCTTTTACTTCTCTACCATTGTCCAGGCACAAAATGCAATGATACTAATAATTCAGAAACCTTTTTTTGTAAAATTCCTTTGTTAGCAGTTTTTTTGTAATTTTTACTTTCACTTTTTAAGAGCAAAAATCGGGGAAAAAAACCTGTTCAGTGCTTGCTGGTGTAGTACCAATTCCAGAAAGAGAAAACTGGAGCAGGAAAGAACAACTATGTTGAAGATGTATTCAAGTCTAAATAAGTTTTGTTTTTCATTAAAATCTTGGCATTTCTAAGGATCCTAGTTACATTTGAAAACACAGTATATGAACATACTACAAATTATTTGCTGGGGTTATGAAATCATCAAACAAAGACATACAAAAATATGTTGCTTAGTCTTTTGACAATGACACATATTTTGGGAATTGCTTTTAGTAATTTCCTTAAGTGATGGTTCAGAGGCATTCCCTTATTTTATGTCATATGGCACCATGGAAGAAAAATTATTAAATATGAAAATATAATTTTAAAATAACAGTAATAGGTGTAACTACTTTTACTAATGCTATTATTGTTGCTATGTGCCCATGAATACTGTCCCTTTAGTCTTTCCCCTATAAGAACATTTAAAATACTTTTTTTTAATGCTGAATTGGTCTACAGATCTTCTCATGACTGCTTGTGTGCATAAGCTTTTAACAAGTATTTCCCTGATCAGCATCTAAATAATGAATTTAGGGATTTTCAAGAGTAAAAGTATTTTGCTAATATCTGGTAAATCCAAAAGACTGCTCCTTTCCGGTGAAAATAAGTTCCTTAGTATTTGAGATGTCTGTTGGGTGTGGTGATTCCTAAAATGCAGGATTTGCAAATTCTTGCCTCCCACTTACCGTGCTCACAAGTAGAATACCTCACCAGAAATGGTGGTGGTATTTTTTTTTAATTTATAGAGGTTATTCTTTACCTCTGACACTCTTTTTTTCTTGTGAGGTATGACTAGGCAGAGAACATCTAATAGGTTTTGGTCTCAGCTCTGTCAGTCATTGCTTGATACAACTTTTAAAAAGCAGATTTTGAAGGAAGTCCTGTGAAGCAATCGACTTCATTTGTACAGACTGAGATATTTTATGTGTACTTTATGTTCAATTTATTTCCCCCTCCATTGTTTGGTACAACAGGAAACAAGGAATGTTGGAGCTGTGGAGGAACCACTCCAAGCAGAAGAGAAAAATAAATCTGCAGATATTTCAAAACAAAAAGAACAATGCCTTGTACCATGTGATGCTCAAGCTAAAATTTTACGAGAGGACAAACATTACATGTGCAGTATGTATTCATAAAGAATACTTTTAGTGCCGAGCTATGCAGTGCCATGCTATGCAATCCTCTCCTCTCTTCTGCTACGCTATGCTGTGCAAATTCATTTTTTAATCTTCTTGAGCACACGTGACAGCCTTGTGACCCTGCTGCCCAAACTGTGTATTGTCCAGAAAATCTGGGGTACCCTGTTTTTGGGAGGCAGCTGGTGTGACAAAGTATAATCATTGGTGAAGACAGGCAAATCCAAGCAGCTGCACAACCCACCTTGAACCCTCTGAATGTCAGTATCTCTCTCAATTAGAGAGGAAGAGGATGATGTCTGTTCCTCATTTAAACATCATAGCTAGATGTAGGGGTGTAAGTGGGGGGTAGTTAGTTAGTTAGTTAGTTAGTTACATGGGAGTAAATGTGTACTTCACCTTACCTTTTATAGAGGCTTACACAGGATATTCTCTATTCACTACCTTGACAAACTACACAGCAAATTATACAATCAGCCTCCGAAAATAATTGTGTAAATTCTTGGTTTTCACATATGATTTTAAAATATATATTATTAGTTATATGCCATTATGATGATGATCATGGTTTTTAGCATCAGGGCAAAATCCAGGAGTAGTACAATGAATGAGCAAACGTAAGGTGACAAGAAACCTTAT
>WAAE01002283.1:0-32916 GCA_013400495.1 Nicator chloris | reverse complement strand
CAGCCAAAACATCAGTGTGTAATTAACATTATTCTCTTACTGAATCCAAAACACCAGCTACTAAGAAGAAATTAACTCTCTCCCAGATGAATCCAGGACATCATCAGCCAACAATTTCCATCTCTTGTTCTATCTCTGATTCTCACTTAGAATGCCTTGTCACTTACTGAAAGAAACATAAATTCTAGAAGTGAAATGCTATAGTTACGTGTTTGCAAAGATACAAACAATTGTAGGAGATACATTTGCTTACTCATGCAGAGATACTTGTAAGTGCCTGAATACTCAGTTAATACATGTAATTCTGCATTCTCATTTAATATATAAGGTTGTCTAAATACAGAAGATATGTCCATTAGTTCATCTGAAAATGACACAATTATGTTAGTCACTGGCGTCAGAAGCCTTCTGAATCTTCTGTCAATCTCCTGGGTTTTGTTCTTTTCTCCTGCTTCTCATGCTGAGCCTTTTTTCCCTCAGTAGATATCCAAAGCATCAGCCAAAAATGTTCCCTTTTTGCAGCATGAGCTGTTTTATCCTCTTATCCAGGATACTGCTTTTGAGGGCTTCCACTGACATACTGTGCAGCAGATAGATCTGTTATTTGAAGTCTGTTCTGTGTTTAATCTGTAATATCCAATTCAAGGGGTGGTGCCGGATTTCAGAACTACAGGCTTCTCAAACTGGAGCCAGCTTGCAGCCATTAATGGTGTCTTAGGCTTAACTTGAGACTAAACAAAGGTGTAGAATAATTTTAGCAATAACAACAACAATAACCACAACAATGACAGTGATAACAACAATGATGATAATAATGATGAAAAATGATGCCTGTAAACAATGAAAACATCTATAAGGAGCATGGTGCAATTCTTGGTAATTCCTAGATTTGTCTAAGAAGATCTAAGACAGTTAAGAGCTCTCAGATACTTGGTGACAGTCCAAGAAGTCCAAGTCCTTTCAGTTCTATATCACCAAAGAAATACTGGCTATTATATGAGATATGCTCAGTCTTCGTTAGCGCAGTTGACAGGACAAAAAAGCCTGAATCACTGTCCTACGCAGATAAGGAGAAGAGAAGCAGAGCATCCCAATATTATGTCATTGTAAAAGCTCTAGCAATTGTAAAGGACGTTAATGAGATGGCATACACCGTTCTGAAAACAGGCATTGGATGTCTGCTTTCATTATTAACAATAATAATCCTTCCCATCCCCCAAAAATATGCTCCTTAAAGTTTATAAAGATATTTCTAGAGGGCTTCCCTTTTAGACTGGGAGTAATGATTCTGCATCTTACTTCTCAGTTACAGATTGTAGTTTCTCTGTCTCTGTTATATCTTTGTAGGCTGAGCAAAGACCTGCCACGAATGGTCAGTCCCTGGCAAGATTTTGCACCAGTTTGGAAAATACCATTTGGGTGTTATGAGGGGGAAATCCCAAGTCCCAGGGTTTGGATAAACTCTGAAACATCAATATATTTATTTAAATCAATTGAAACTGTTTCTGTTACTCCAAGACTTCTTTCACCTCTCCTTTCTTTGTTTGCATTTACTTCCTTCTCAGCTTTTAGCTGTTTTCTTGCTATTTCTTACTTACGTACTTACAGCATGATTCCTGCTTTCCTAATATACCCTTCAGAGAAATGACCTTTGTGACCGATAGTGCTTTCAAAAGCCTTCCTTTGTATCTATTGCTCCTGGAATTTGAGGCCCTAAGAAAGACCCATTTAAAGAAATTGTGAAGGAAATATACGGTGAAGATAAACCAGAGAAACTTTTTTAATACAAAATTCATATCCAAACGTACAGCTTTAGAAAATCTGGAACCAAATTCAAACTCCTTAGCTGAAGCCACTTTTTGAAAACTGTGATGAACTTTCTGTGGAGCAGGATGGGATGTTATGACAATACGTTCTGCTCCACATTTTCCTTTCAATGTTTAGCCATATCCAGTAAGTTATCTGCTAGGGCAGTGCCTGTTATTGAATCAGTATAAGTCTGATAAATTTCAACATCACGTTCCTCTGCTCACATTTTTAGAATCAGTTTACATATTGAGCTCTCCAAATATTTTATTTAACTAATAATTTTCTTCCCATTATATTGGTAAATATAGAATGTATTTTGAAAGCTCTTGCATTTTATTAGGAAAAATGTATAACTTTTTCCTTTCAATGCTTTTCCCAAACCTGTGGACTACAAAAGTTATTCTTTAGCAGAGAGTCTCTGTCCGTTAAAAACTAATTGATGCCATCTTGTGGCTTGTAAAGAAAATGCAAAAACCATCAACCCACAGTCTTTGTCACATCTTGTATAACTTTGCACTACATTTTTTTTGTGCACCTTTCTTGCCTTTGTGTGTGAAGCACCTTTCTTGCCTTTGTGTGCACCTCTCTACCACTGTGTGCATGCCATTTTGTTACAGCTCAAAGTCTAACACAGTTCTACAGCTGAAAAATGTTACTTTAAAACCATAATTTAAGAAATTTTCTAAAAAAGAACAGTTTGTAATACATATTATGATCAAATTAAACTAGGAAATATAAAGAAAATTGTTAATTTTATGAAACTAAGTTTAGTCTCTGACAATTTTAAGTTAAAAGAAAAGTTCTGGAAAGCCTTTGTTTGGTGTTTCCTTTCCACTTGTGATAAAACAAAGCTTGCAGAGACATGGGTTCGATATTCAGTGGAACTACTTGTCTTTATTCTTGACTGGAATTTCTAGTGCTCTTTGACTTCCAGTTTCATATCAGAATTAACCTTATAATTTTTTCCTCAGAAAGTTTCATGTCAGATTGGCAATGTCCTCTATGGCATGGTTTGACCACTGCAATTTGCAGTGCTAGCTAATTGCCACCATGAAATGATTTGAAACATTTCTAGTATGTAATGAAATCGAACTTCTGTGATTCACAGACATCCCAAAATGGAATGTATGTCCCACTGTGTCATCACATTGTCAAAATTCCTACCTGATGCTTTTGTTGTCTGTGGTTTTGGCCATATTCTGCAATGATAAGGTACCTAGCAAACGAGTAGGCAGTCAAATAACGTATATTTCCTTTAAGGAGTGTCTGGGAGCCTATAAGACTCAGAGACCTTACCCTAGACTAGAGTATTTTTCTCAATAGTGAATTTATGGAAGAATATCATGTGGAGAATTACCAATGGAATAGTTGCAAGAGGAGTACAGAAAGCCCAGCCCTTCTGGGGGCAGACTTGTGACACCCTTTGTCTATGCATTTCCATCTTTTAAACCTGGTCTGCCCTTCTTTAATCCAGTTTCAATATCAAATAGTCCCCTAGCCCCTTTAAGATTTTGCCCTGCTATTCCAGAGCTGTAGTAGAACAGACAAGCTCTGCATTATGTTAATTCTTTTAAAAAATCTTGAGGGAATATTGTGAGATGGGGGAAATATATAGTCCCTCTGAGCCCTATCAGCTTTTTTGTTAATACCAGAAACTTTTGAAAGAAAATCAGTAGAAACATTAATACATCCAAGGGTACATGGTAGGGGCAAGGCAGGGACAACATTTTCATATTTTCTCTGATCAGATCGTACTTCTCTGACAAGATCAACACATTTTATATCTTTTTCACAAGGCTCCATAAAGCACAAGAATTCTCCTTTCTGTAATTTCGTGGACCACTCCATCTTTGTGAAAATCAATGGTCTTCTTTGTTTTCCTTCTCTGCAACAAACAAGCAGCACAGTGTGAACATATTATCTGAAATTCCATGAAACACACAATGGTTAATTCAAAGACTATTTCAGGTCTTTGTTTTCACTGAACTGTATAAATGCTTCCTACATAGATAGTTATATGTTCTGATAGAGCATGAGACTGCTGAAATGGATCTGAACACCTGGTGTTCCTTTTTTTCCTAGAATATGAGTGTTAGACTCTAAATTGACATTAGTCTCAATATCTAAACTGTATAAATGAAAACTGAATAATGAAAATAGTCATGAAATGATAATCAGTGTATCAAGTGGTTGAAGAAAAAAATAGGGATAATTATGAAGATGTGAAGATTATTTGTTCTGGAAGTTTCTTTGTAAAACCTTTTAATTTTTAATTCCAAGAAATATTTTTCATTACAAATTAGTCATTTTTTTCACAGAACCATAAAGCATTGTACTCACTTTGAGTAACATGTCATCTGATCTACTCTGTGCTCAAAGCCATGTTAATTACACCTTCAATATGTCTAATTAAGGTTTGTTTAACTTAGTCCTAGGGAAGGAAGCACTACCAGTACCAGGAAATCTGTTCTGGTTCCTTACAGTCATCATTGTTCACCCATTTATCCCACTGTTTAACCCAAATCTTCCCTGCAGCAAATGCGCTGTTCAGCTTGGACAGGTAGAACAGTTTTTCCATTTCCTTTTAAGAAAGGCCTTTACAAATTTTGTCCCCCTTCATTTTTCTTTTCCTGCAGCTGCTCAAGCTTCTCCTGTAGATCACATTGTCTTGACCTTCGAACATCTCTTTATCTCTCATCCTTATGGATCCATATGTATCTTAAAGCATGGTGCAAAAATACCCTGTAAATGCCCAAATACCTTGCTACTGTAGGATAGAAGGAAAGTACCATTTATTGTTCTCAAATCTTTTGTTTCTTTCTGTTGAACCTCTGTTCTTGTTTTGTTTTGTTGTTGTTTGGTTTTACAAATTATATTGCCTTTTTTTTTTTATATTATTATATTGCATGACTCATGTGGTCAGCTTTGCAAACTACTGTGAACTCACGTGGTATCCAAGGAAACTTACCCACATGATTGGCTCACATTCTGCATTTGTGCAGCTGCCAATTTCAGCCTATACACAGGCTAGTAAATTTGGCACTGCAGGATTTGAAGCTGCTTTGAAATGTCATATCTTTTTTTCCTCCATATTTCTTCCAGTATGTAAGATAGTCCCTATTCTCACACAATTACCCTGTATACTAGAAAGTCTAGATTCTAGCTCTGTTACACATAATTAAAACCAAAGAGATCATAGAGTACTTTCAGAAAGTTAGAAGAAACCTGACATACATTGTCTTTGAGAATGAACAATTTTTTCCCAGTATTTTTGGTGCTGAAAAAGGAGCCCTCAATTTTAGAGTAGCCTGCATATATAAATTTACAAAGATTCCTTTTCTACTCATAACTAAAGTTGCTTGTTAGCAAGAGCAAGTAGAGACTCTCTAAGCTCTCTTTGGCTCCCACAAATGGAGTCTTCTTTGCACCTCCAGGTCTCACTCTAATGATGCTGAAAATCTCTGAATTTGTTCCCTGTGAATTGAAAATGGAATACTGTATTGTTAATGGGAAGAGAATGCACTGCAGGAATTTTGCAGTGTGCTACAAGTAGGTTTGCAAGAGACCAGTTTCATAATTTCCTCATGTTTCCTGTGTCAGAGTTCAGGGTTACAAAACTGGATAACCTCTGAAAAATTTCAGTGTGGGGTACACCTTTAAATTTTGCCAAAGAAAAATGATGATCAATGATCAATGCACCAGCCTTACTTTAGTGACATTTATATTCAGAGGAGGTTGCATAGAGGAAAAATTAGATTTAAAATAGCAAATATTCTCTAAGTCCAAAAACAATCTGAGAATATCCTTAAAACTTCTTAGAGGGTTTTTGTTAATGGCAAGTATCTACTTAGTGTGATATATTTATAAATTAAGCATTAGGTATTGCATTAAACAAAACCCAAGCCAAAATAAAAATCCTGGAATAATGCAGTAGCTTGCTGACAATAAGTCAAGAAACAATGAATTTTGGATGGTGCCAGAACAATGGTATTGTTTCCTGTAAGACAAAAGATCTCCCTCAGCAGAAAAGTGGATCACATTTGTCCTGCATCTGCAGACAATGAGATGTCATATGGAAGAGTAAATCTCTTCAATCTCCATGATCTCTTAGTATTCAATAGGAAAAGATCATTTCTTCTCATTTTACAACCATGTTATTTTTGTCATTCCCACTTTGCAAACATAGTCTATATTCAATAAAGTTCGTTATAAATAATGTTCATTAATGATCCCCTTTATGTGGGTCCACACAGTACCTTGTGGGACAAAAGCAGGAAATTAGAAGGTAAATGATGGCTGACACAAACATTTTTGGTAGATTATACAGAATGTGAGTATTATCAAGTGCTAAAATAGGGTTTTTGTGAGTATTATGAAATCTTATAGCAAATAGCATAAAATAAGCAATAAGACGTGAAATTGGCATGGATTATGCACTATAGTTGATCGTTTCAATACATAATAGAAACATTCAATTTAATAAAAAATTTTCCTATTTATGCTATCATTTTAAGACATTTCCTTTTCTGCTTTAAAGCATATGCATATAAATAGACTTCACATTAATAAGATGAAAAGGAAAAATTAATAGAATGAAAAGCAGATATGAAGTAGAAAAATCTTCCCCGATAAAGTCAGTAGTGAATTGACAACTAGCTACATTTTTCTACCAAAACTCTTCTAACAGAAATATGAATTTGTGATTGATTTGTTTTTGTTTTTGTAACAAATACTAATTTTTGCTAAAATATCTTTAAATATATTTTGTCCTGCAAAGTAAATTTCCATTAAAGATTTTTCTTTTTTTCTTCCCTAGAATCTTAAAGAAATCTGGATTGAAACTAAAGCAAAGAGGAAAGAATAACTGCTAAAAGGAGCCCCAGAAATGTAATGTCACCTGTTCTTTCTGTTTCACAAAAAATCTCCCAAATTTTTTCTAGATATGGTGGTGTCTTGGTTTGAAAGACAGGTGTCTGCTGGGGAAGAGCAAGGCCCGCCTTGGAATGGACAAATCCAACCCTCTTCCCTCCAGATTATCGTGATTTTTGAAAATTAAGGGAGCTCTCAGGCAAAGATATTGAGGGCAGGAATAGCAGTTCTTTACTGATATATATGTATAACAAGCAACAATAACAACTACTACTGTGTTAACAATAAAAACCGAACAGGGAATCTCGAGAGCTCTGCCTCACAGAGCCCAGGGAAGTTTGATCTTGGTGTTTTTCTGAAGAGCAGAGTTGGAGCAGTGGGAAATCCCGGCTGGTGGACGAGACGCAATCAGCAGCTCTGCGGTGCCACCTGGAATGGCGAGGTGTCCCGGCAGGGCGGGGGGTGCGGGGCCACACCGCAGCAGAAGAGGAGAAGCAGCGCCGACGAAACAGAGCGGTGGCGGCGGGGCAGAGCCAGCAGGAGGGAGAGACGAGCTGCCAGGTCCCGGGCACAGGGGTAGATGACACTCAGCTTCCCCAGGCTGGAATCCGAGGTGACTCTGAAACTCCTCTCGCAGCAAGCAAAAGCAGCGTTGCCGTCTGTCCTTGCCGAGGGCCGGCGACGCGCTGCCCAAATACCCAGCCCGCTGGTTCCCTGCCCACAACACCCGCGCTACCTTCCCCCTCCCAACTTTTGGCCACTTCTTTTGTTTTGGCCAAGTACTCATAAGTAGCCAGTAGTTAGTTTGTTAGCAATTCATGGGAAAGAATTCTACATTAAAAAAAGAAACAAATCTAACCCCCAACAGGTGGTTTAATCTCAGTCAGAAGACAGGCACCCACACAGCTACTCACTCATTCCTTCTCTTGCCAAGTGAAACAGAGAAGGGAATAGAAAGAACAAAAGCAAGAAACCTGATGGATCAAGATAAAAACTATTTGACAGGTGAAGAGAAGACAAAGATAAAACAGGTGTGACAGAATGGCAATTCATCATCCACTCCCACAAGCAGACTGATGCTCATTGCCATGCTTTGAGTGACGGAATCCTCAGAGTCCAAAAGCATCCCCTTCTTTCTTCTGCCTCCAGTATTCATTGCTGAGCCTGACACTAATGAGGTATTAAATATTCTTTTGGCCAGCTGGCATCAGCTATCCTGGCTGTGTCCCCTCCCAGTCTGCTCACTGAGTGAGGAGAGTGTAGAATAGAAAAAAGAAATCCTTGTCACTCTTCACTGTTCAAAAATGGCCAAAGCATTGGTTGTTCCTAACTCTGTTTTAATGACAAATCCAGAAAAACAGGTGTGAAAAATCATATGATAAAAGATTTTTTCTTAATAATATATTCCAGAATGTTGCATGTTGTATCATCTGCATTGTATTGTTGCATGTATAATTTAATTTTCAACTTAGATATTGATTACATTGACACCTTCAGCAATTTTTGTCCTGAAGTAAGGCAAAAAAAGCATCTTTTTCACCATATATTCCTGTCTGTGTCAGCTACCTGCAAATAATTTTTCTATGCGACAAGAACCATATACAAACATGGAAAATTACTTCTGTGTATTCTTCTTTAGTAAAGAGGGTGCTGCTTCTGCTGTGATTCAGCTCACTTACTCACTACCTGTCTGGACCAAGGTCTCAAACACTAGACAATTTTTGCTAGGCAATGCTGAGGGGAAAGAGCCAATACCTAATGATGTAGAGTTGGACATTGTCACAGCAGACCTCGCATAAGAGATAGAAATGAGACGAGACACACACTCTTGTTCAGCAGCGTGAAAAGGTCCCAGTTTATTCCTCCTCACAGCTCGGCCAACAGATTCCAACTCCTCACTGACTGACTACAGCAGACTCCCACTGTAAGTGTCCCTTGCAGACTCTGACTGCAGACCCCTCACAGCAGCAATTACCTCTCCCACGGTCAGTCCATCCTCCCCCATCCAGCTAATCCACTGTTTTATCACACTTATCCTCATTGGATATAGCTGTGACCTATTAAGGGCATACCTGTGTTTCGTAATTAGCGCAGCTGTGACTTATCAGGGGCGAGGTTGCCTGCAATCCATTCTACTACAGAACATTATCACCCAAGAGTATCAAAATGTCTGTCCAAATGGCTTTTAACAAATTAAAGTTATAATAAGAACAAGATGGAGCCTTGTGGAATACTGAAGGTGTAACTGTCTACAAATATTCTTTGTCAGGGCTCTCAGAAAAGGAGCATATTCTCCCAGGATTAGGCAGGGCACTAAAATCTCATGATGACTACTAAATAGCCAACAGATAGATGTAAATGAGTACGATACGAGACTTTACCTCCTTACACAGATCAAGGCACCCAGCCAGGAAACTAGAGTAAATGTGCAGCTAGAGACCTCTAGCCTGACTTCAGCACATTGCCATCAAACTAATAAAGTGGGAGATTTCAAGTAGATAGGCAGATGGGAAAGATGTCTAGGGAAAGAAAGAGGTAGTTCTTCTGCTTGTGATACTGCCCTCCCGAATGCTGATCTTAACAAGGCAGACAATCAATTCCCGAACTCTGCAGGAGGTCAAACTGCAATGTACACAGACCTTTCCAATACTATATTTACATTTTTTAAATGTATTACTTAGAATTTATTCCTAGAATTAGTGTCTATCTCTTTATAATGTAGTCACATTCCAAAGGAATGAGTGATTCTTAGAGCTTCAGTCATTGAACTGGATTCCTACAACAGATCGTAGCTGCAGATTCTTCAGTAATGTGCCCAGCATTTTGTACTTTATGATTCACTGTTCTCTCTAATTTTATCTTAAGTCTTGAAAAAATATTATTTAACTGTAAAAATTAAAGTATTTCTTTGGGAGTCATAAATATTAAGTTAGCTCCTGCTATAGTACTGTAAGGTGTATATTCTGAAATATTCACCTTACTATTCTTTTCAAAATGATCCTGGTTTTGGTACATTCTAGTGGTATCTGTGGGACCTCTTCTTCTGCTTCTATTTGCAGGAGTTTATTCGCATCAAAGGAAGAACAGAATTAACATGAATGTATATGTAAATATATGGCATCCTGTATTTTGCACTTCAGTTCTAAAATAATTAAATACACGTTAACAACAGACATTCCTCTTTTCAGCCATAAGTATTCTTAGCAATTAAATTTTTGTCGTTTCCAAGAAAGAATATTGTAAATATAAACCCAGTATTTAGACTTTGTTTTACTTGGTACATTTTTTATTCGCTCACCAATATTAAAGGTATGATATTTGCAGTCTTCTGAGATCTCAAATCTAGACACATGGAAGGCAAGAAGAATTCTCTGTATCTCTTTCAGCAGACTATTCTAGCCTCTTTTTTTTACTCTATTATCGAATTTTACCGCATAGTTATGTGAGGACTGCGAAAATTGCATAGGTATTGTTTTAGAATCTTCATATAATGATTGAAAAATTTACTAATGCCTTACTTTTCTTTAGACAGAAGGAATATACACAATTTATCTTTTTAAAAATATTATTTAAAAAAAGAATATTTATCCCATTTGGTTGGGAAGAGAGGAAGAATCAAGTGTAGCTGTTCAAATAAAGACGACAATCTGACAGGCCACAAAGTTATCTTGTTCACAATCAATAGACACATGAACATAAGGATAGAAGATCAATAAATGACCCTTTTCTCGCAGTTTTGGATGGAAGTGAGAATGATAGCATAACTTGGAATGGGAGCAGAGGATTTTATAGAAAAGACAGGGAATTTGGTTTTGTCCATGAAATGCAGACATACAGGAGTGTGATGCTGGAGGAACAAAATGAAGTGCAAGAATATGGTTGCCTAGTTCTGGACGGAAATACTGTTTAAAGTGCAAGCAATTTAGCAATACATCATTTACAGTTTCCTTTTATCCAAAAACTAACTTGTCTTCTGGTGACTCAAGTTACTTGTCTTCTAATCCTGCCAGCAACCAGAAGAAATTTATGATGGCAGTAAACGCTCCTCAACGAATTATTGCTTAATTAAAGCATTAATATCTTATTTTGCTAAAAGATTGGTAAGAAAACATAACAGCTGGGTAGAAGACTCTGGATTGTGAAATTCGGGAAACTTTTATAACAGCTAGTATTTATGTTTTCTGTTTTCATATTTTTCCTCATTTGCTATTGAAATGATTGAGTATAGAAATTCTATTTCTGAATGGACACCATTCTACTCACAAAATTAATTTCCATCGATGCAAATGTCAACATAAAAAAGTAAGGTTTCCCTTGCCACTAGGCCACCTGAAATCAGATGTTTATATGTTTGCAAAATATATGTAAGTAACAAAGTAACACCTGTCAATTGAAACAATGGTAATAATGGATGCCAAATGTCAAATGAAATAATGGCAATAATAAATGTAAGATATTTGTTTTGCTGAATAGTTTATATCAAACATCTGAACAAAACTTTCTACAAGCTTAATTTGCCATGGAGCAGCAGAAAAGTGTTTTAATAAACACATTACCTGAATACTGAGGAGAAAACTATTACTGCTCTCATTAAATGCCTGTCCTGGGAACTATCAAATTGAACAGGAATCTTCCCCAAAGATAGTATTTCTATAGGTAATCTTTCAATTCTTTTAAGTAAACATAATGCTTAAAGCACACTGGATCTGACCATGAGCTCTAATTGATCTGCTTTGGGATCTAAAGGAGAAATTATTTCAGCAACTTAGCCAAATTCCACTTCCATGTGTGTTTATTTAGAGCCTTATCTTTGCTAAAGATGAATTCTTGGTAATACAAAGTTTCACTGTGTTTTTTGAACTCAGAGTATAAGTAACTTAAACTCACTAACAAATGATCTAGCAACAGTCCAGCAATCCCAGTTCATCCTAAAATAATGCATTAAATTATACACCTACACTAAGTTTCTCCTGTTTTGAACTTCAGTCAGCTTATTATCTGTCTTGAAGATGCCATTGGCCAGAGAGTCAAATGATATAAATTAAGATAGTGACAGTGATATACTCCATTGATTTACTTTACTATGGTTTATTGCCTTCAAATATTCATGATTTTTTAAACTGGTCTCAAACATAATAACATAGTTCTAAAACAAAGTTTCAAGCAGTGGCATTGATCTTTTTATATTTACATTCTCCACTTCTGCCGGCTGCCCAAATAATTCTTGTGAAATTGCACTGACTAATCTGGAACAAAACTATTCAGTCTCACCTCCAGTTTCAAGCCAAGTGAAAGCTGAAGAGGTTTCTGACAGCAGACATGGAATGTCGCAATAGGAGAAAATTACTTCCTTGTGGCTAAAATATTTAGCTGACCCAATATTGGTATAAAGGAAGAAATTAAGCTAAATGCAGCACTATTCATAACTTGGAAAATATGAAGACAGAGGCAAGAACAGCTTTTTAAAAACACTGTTGAAGACTTTGTAGAAATGTGTAATGACTTTTTAATATTGGCAAAATAAAGTAATTTCTATTCAAGTAAAAACATAATGTCTGTTTTCTACAGTATTTTACTGACTTTATTGCTTGTACACACTTAGAAAGAGAATCCAACTAAAGCAGTAAAATCAATATTTCTGTAAGTGTTAGCAAATTTTGACAAGATTGAGCTTAAAATGTTTCTGACACAAAAATTAGAAGAGTACAGAGTCAGAGAAGTGGTAGAGCAGAGATGAAAAGCCCTGAACGGTCAAGCCAATAGGCACTTGTGAGTCATGATGCCATGTCTGCTGCTGATGAGAAGATTTGGAGCTCATTATATAGTGGCCATGCCTGACATCTCAGCTTCCTTCTTGGCAGCAAAAACTGCAACCAGCCTTCCCTTTGAGGACTTCGTTTTGATAAAGTAGTCACGGACAGTGTGCTGATTAGCTCTTCTTTTCCTGCATTTACACTTTTATCAGCTATTAAAGAAAAGTTAGTTTACTGCATTTTCAGAGATAAAGATTCTGCCAAGCTCTGGAAGAAGAAATGAGAGACAGGAGAGGCTAGAAGGAAAGAGGTGTTAGGGACTTGCCCAATGAGACCCTGCCTAATGTATCACTGGTTTAAGCTCTTAGAGCACCATGCAATGACAGCTAAAGAACTAGTCTCTGCTTTTACATACCTGTTAACAAGCACAAACACAGCTTTTAAAATATTTTTGCAATGCCCAAACAGACAGTGCAATACTTTATTTATGGTAATTGCCCAACCCTGGGCAAACAAATGGGCTAGTTTAATATGTATAAATAATTGTAAAATAAACTGCAGCAGAGGTGGTTTAGAGTCTCACAGCTTCTTCTCTGTGTTTGTAATAGCAAACCAGGTTATCCACTTCAAGACATATCACCAGCAGTAGATGTCTGTTTTTCCTGCAGCGTGAATCCTGCAACAGAGGCACATTTAGCCCTCTGAATGAAATATTATCAAAAAGAGATAATGCTGGAAAGACATCATTTAGAAGGAAAAGATTCTTTCTTGTCAAGGAATTCCTTTGTGTGTCTTGTGAAAGAGTTCCTCTGTGCTCTCCCAAAATGCAGCTGAGGGTGAGAACCTACTAGTTTCATTTGAACAAGATGAATGTCATTGTAGGACAGGAAAAAAGGATGAGAGACTTTAAATATTTCAGAAGGCAAAGAGCATAGAAAAAAACTTTATTGTCTAATTCTTACTACCTTTTTGTAAGGTGTTCTGATACAGATTTAACATGGTTGGTGAATAGGAACGACACCTCTCTAATCCCATTGGTTAAACTAGAGAAACAGCTAAAATGTTTTGAGAACTAGAAAAGCAAAACACCACCTGGAGAAAGATTGTTTTGAGAAAGGATAGTTGTTTGCCAAGATTGTTTTGAGAAGATGCTTTCTTGAGAACTTTTTCCTTGGGAAAAGTTAGCAACTGCTAGCAGGCTAAAATCTCTCAGACCCAGAAATATCAGGCCCACAGATGAATATAGCAATTTTGAAGGTATTCTGTTATGCGAGAGGTTTTAGTCATACTACTGATTTCAAATTCCAAAATAATTACTTTTAAAGTGGTATTCCTATAGCCAGTTGAAATATAATTCACATCCGTCACAAAAAAAAAAAACCCCAAACCCCAAATCAACAACAAATAACTCTGAACTTTTAGCATTTAAATAATAAAAGAAAAATACATTACTGATTTCATTGCAGACACCTATTATGAAACATAGTTATAAAAGAATTACCACAAAACAGATTATCACTCTGTACAGCAGACCCTGATGGTCCAGAGATGAGTGGCAATGCTTGCTGAAGCAGAATATTATGGGAACTTCTAGCCACTGTGTAGATTGCTTTAAAAGCTGAGAAAGAAAAATTTAATTCCCTTGTGTCCTAGTAAAAGTATTGGCTGCATCCAAAGCCCCTGGGCAGCAGGGGAGGGAGGGGATTCTGCCCATCTGCCCTGCTCTGGTGAGACCCCAGCTGCAGAGCTGCCTCCAGCCCTGGGGTCCCAGCACAGGAAGGACATGGAGCTGTTGGAGAGAGTCTACAGGGGACCACCAAGATGATCAGAGGGATGAGCCCCTTTCCCGTGTGGGAAGACTGAGACAAGTGGGGTTGTTCAGCCTGGAGAAGAGAAGGCTTCCAGGTGACGTAATTGAAACCTTTGGTAGCTGAAGGGAGCCCACAAGAAAGATGGAAATGGGCTTTTTACAGTTGCGTGTAGTGATAGGACAAGGAGGAATGGCTTACTGAAACAAGTATAAAATAAAATCAGTTTAGATCTGATATGAGGAAAAAATTTTATTGTGAGGGTGGTGAGGCCCTGGCACAGGCTGTCCAGAGAAGCTGCAGATGCCCAGTCTCTGGAAGTGTTCAAGGCCAGGTTGGATGGACCTCTGAGCAGCCTGGTCTAGTGAAACATATCCCTGCCCACAGCAAGGGGGTTGGAACTAGGTGATCTTTAAGGTCCCTTCTACTTTTAACCAGTCTTTGATTCTGTGATTGCATGAGAATGCAATATGCAGTTCCCTCTTCAGTTATTTGGCCACAGATAAATAAATTTTCTCACATCCATTGTTTGTTACATTCATTTTTTCTTTAATCTATGATGAAAGGTATGTTGACATTGACAGCAATTAAAATTCTTTTTTAACCAATCTTTTATTTAATACCTATACTAATATGCAAACAATAGAACTCTGTCTTCCCACAGTGACATGATACAGCAACATGGCCAAACCTTTTCTCAGTGTGTTTGTTAGAAGAGAGCCTCCCAAATGTCACTGGCATGTATTAGACAATTTACACTTGGTTGCTATCTCTTCCTGCTGTAGCAAATTTTTTTAAGCTGTGGTGAAATTGTCTTTAGAGACATGCCTTAAAAGAGCTGGTCTCTCCTGTTGATCATATTACTCAGATATCTGGCTCACAGGTAAGTTCTTAACACACCCCTGCAGGTATAAGAGGGCAGTGTTCCAGGTACCTGAAACATGGATATTGACCTAAGCCCTATTGACTCATAGCACAGATTAGACCTGACACCTTTGCTTTCAAATTATGATGAAATCATGGGCTCATAGCCACTGCTATAATGGAATGCACCATTCACCTTTAGCCATTAGGTGTTCTTAGGCCTTTAAAAGCTAGAAATTACATTCCAATAGATAACTGAGAGGCATCTTATTCACCGAACTCCTTTCTTTCTTTTGTGAGACGTTTTCAGTTTTGTTATTGAAAAAATGCTCCCGAATAAACAAAATCGGAAAAAGAGACACATAGGTTCTAAGGTATTTGTATTATGAAATAAATAAATGCTTTCCTAAATACATTATTAAGAAACATGTTGAAATCTAACTCAAACTGGCTAATCAAGTATTGGTTTTTAAACAAATGAAGACCATAGAAGTAGCATAGAAGTTAGGCATTTCCAGAGTTTGGACCAATATACCAATGTTTGTAAACAACAATGTTAAACGAAATAGTACTGAAATCAACAAGTTACTTTGAAATGTGCTTTCATATTATCACACAGAATATAGAAATGACAATAAACCCTGGCAAAATGTTTTGTTTATCTCAGCAGTCCAATTTGGAGCCCTCTTCTGGAACTTCCAACTATAAGGCCAAGTGAAATTTCATTTAACTGTGCACACTTGAGACCTTGGGCAGCCGCTTCTACCTCACAGAAACAGTTTGTCTCTTTAGTTTTTTTTCCACTTGATGTGAGTCACATTATTTTTATCAGGTCTTCTATCTCAAAAAGTCAGACATACCACAGTTGTATTACTTTGGCAGCATCAGACATTCTACGAAGTAATGTTTCTTAAAGTATTATTCTATAAATATTGATTTTAATTTTGATCTTTTTTGAACAAATATGAGATTATGGAAAAACGGCAGATTGCTTTCTCACAGTTACAAATGTTTTATAGATGTCACAATTGTATTGATGTATTTATTAATTGAAGAAGAAATCTTATTCCTACAACATTTGAATTGAAATTAAAACTTGCAACATGGAGTCCAAATGTACAGATATGTAGATTTGAAATAAAACTGATTTTATAATTTATAAAATTAAGTAAAAGTGAATTAAAGATAATTTGAAATATTGCACAGAAAAATGTTGTATGAATTATGTCAATAACATATTTTAAGACATTAAAATATTTAACAGATAAAGGTGACTGGCCCAGTTATCAACATAAAGGATGAGTTGAGAAAACTGAGAGTTGTACAAATATATAAGGATATGAATAATCTCTTCCTTTAAAACAGCTTTTTTTTTTCTCCTGTCTGCTTCTTCGACCTCTCCACACATTTGCAGCAGCATCTGTATCTCACAGACTCAACAGATCAGATTATTTCTGAAGGTAAAGGCCAGAATTTTGGAATGCTTACTATGGTTCTGAAAGAGAGCCTGTGTTTTACAGATTTCACTGAATAGTTTATTTCTGAAGGTTAAAACCAGATTTTGGAATGCTTAATTTGGTTCTGAAACAGAGCCTGGGTCCCTGTGGAATGAATTTGGCATAGGGATGATGCAGGAATGACCACTGTCTTTAAATCTTATTCAGATTAGATGTTAGTATTAAACCTGTGGGTGACTGAGTGGGTGGAAGTGTTTTTTTCACAACTGCCAATAATTTAGCTCATACTGTCTCACAAACATTTCAAATATTCACTGCATTGATGGATTTTGTGTTGGAGGTTTAGCTTAAAGATTATGTCTTAAACAATTAAATGTGTAAGATTACAATTTACATATTGCCACACAACTTACAAAATGGGCAGGCTGTATTTATGAATTGAATTTTAAAATATTTCCTATGTAACACAGTTTAATGTAATGCTGCCCCTGAAAAATAAATTCCATAATAGGTTTCAAAAAATACCCAGAATCCATTTTTTGTTTAATCTCATACCAACAGGAGTCTATTTAAAGTACATAATTTTATATTAATTTAATAACTGCATATTACTTTATATTTTGTCATAGTTTATACTTAAATACTTTTCTACTATATTATATTTGATTGTATTTTACTTGGCTTAAAATTAAATTGAGAAAATTACCAACTTTTCTATTTCCACTTAAAGAATTTGTCCTTACATCATCTACCACGAGAGGCACATGGGTCTTTTATCAGTATCAGTGGATAGTGATAAAAACAATTTTATCTAACACTGTTTCCTAAACATTTCCTCTAAAAACATTTCCTAAACAGTTTCATCTACATTTATGGAAGAATATTGCAGTTATTGGGAGTTCATATAATCTTGACAGTGACTATGCATTGTTCACTCACACAGGTGATTACTTGCCAGTCTTCATTTATTTAGAATGCTTTCCTATCTGCTCAATTACTTCTCAAAGTTTTCCTTAGATTATTAGAATTCTTCCAAAGAGAATATATTCTAAGTAGAATAAATTGTGCATTTTCTTCTTGGTTGTAATATAGTAATCTGAAAAAATTTCTAAGGTCAGAATGAATTTTGAGAACTACTTAAGCCTTCTGCATCTTCATGGATGTGAGCTGCATGCTTGGAACAAGAAAAAGGCTATCTAAGGTTCAAATAAGATTACTATTAGCTTTTTGTTGGAGGTAAAATAATAGGCTATTGACACAACAAAAAAATTGTGTGGGTCCCCAGCTGTCATTTTCATCTAAACAAGGGTGTGGAAGAAAAGAAGAAAAACACACAACGGTAATTAAAGAAATAACAGACGGGAGAGACGGATAGCTGGTGCTATTTGATGTGATGTAATTCAAGAAAATTAGAACAAATATTCATAACGTGAGTTCTTCCTTAATCAGGTCAATTGGGGTGTCCAGTGCTCCACAGTCTTTCCTCCCATCCATCTCTCCTTCAGGTTTCCTTTCATGGGTGTGCTCACACAAGCTCTGACAAGGTGCAGCTGTGCTGCCCTGGGTTAGGGATCAGGAAGTAGAGCTGCATGAGTAGGAGCTGGGAGAACTTTGGTGAGGGGCTGTCCCTGTCTCCCCAAGAAGCAGCATCATGCCCAGGTCCCCCTGCCTGTGGTGTTGATGCCCTCAGTCCCTGGCTCTCCAGAAACTGCACAGCAACAAATGCTGCTGCTTGACAAAACCAGTCATGAACATACTTCCATCATGTTCACAAGTCTAACAACGATGGAGCTGTACTGTCTCCAAACCTCAACCACTGCTCACTTGTTTGCCCTCTGTAACAGCTTCTATTACCTTCAATATCCTTTTCCTTATGACAGATTGCAGATGTCCACCCTGTGTTTCTGATGCCAAGTGGAAAACACTATGGATTGTTCTCTCACTTTTAATATACCCAAAATTATTCCTGAGATTTTGACTTTCCTCTGGTGACACACCCTACGGCACTTTGGGTCTGAGGCCTTGAAGAGTCTCACATGGGATCTGCACCCACACCTCTGCTCTTCTACCTGCAGCCTGGGGCTTCAGGGGAGACAGGGGAGAGGCCCCTGCCCTGCCTTCCTGGCCATGCTGTTGTCCTTTGCTCTTGGCTCCTAACCCCTGGCACAGCCACTGGCCCTTGTTGCTCCCTGACCTCAGGTTAGGAGTTACATTACCTGGTGTCTCAAACAACTGCTACTCCCTACACAGTCATGGATTGCTCCAAAACTCTCTGTGAACCTGGCTGCAATTTTTTCTCCCTCAGACCTCCTGAAATTTCACAGTCCCAGGGTGCCAGTGCGGAGACTGCTACCTGGAGAATTCAAATATGGGGAAATTTGACTAAGCCCCTGTTCAGCTGATTCTTAACTACTGAGAGGTGATGACTAGCAGCAGGTAGGTTCACAGGCTGTTCTCCTGCCTCCCTTTACAATGTCCCTTTCCAAGCTGCATAGGTGAAAAGATGATAGCAGCCTCATTACCCAAACTGAAGCCATCAGCTGTGCATCTCAGAGGTTTGTGGAAGTATGAACAGAAAACGAAAGGAAGGGCTGAACACATGAGGTTTCTGCATGTTATTTTAGCTATATACAACTTAGACTCTAAATGTTAAAAGCATGGTCATTGGACTATCAATGTTTCCTTGATTAGAGGTCTAAGACGGTGTGTTTTTTCACCTAGAAGAAATCTGAGCTTAATAAATGATTCAAAATTCAAGGAAGCTATTCCAATTTGGATCTCATAACCTGGTGAAAGCAAGAAGTGCCTGTAGATGTGTCAAAATTTTTCTATGCCTTGCTGTTGGTGCCATGTCTCTAGACACTTCTAGTGGGTATGTTAAACACTGTCCTGTTGCATTTAGTGGGAAATCCTCTAGTCTTTTCACCCTATAGCTCTTTTGTCACTGTTCAGGCTGTTAATTAGATTTACTGTAACGTTTTGCTTATTTAATCTTGTGTTGAATGCAGCCCTTTCTTTCTTCAAGGTACTTTAACATCACCTACTTTAGTAGCTGCACATGACGCAAAAATGTGAATGTGATTTATTTGATAGAAGGCCATCAGTTTTGCTTATTTCTGTCTCCTCAGAGCTTCAGCTTCCCAACCAGGTCATCCTCAGCAAATTAGGTAGCTATGATCAGGATATTTTAATTATATAATCTGAAACAGAAATCTTGTTATTCCATTGCATTAGTCACTATAAAAGAAAAAAAAAAATTTCTAGTACAAAATTTGACCGTATATAAAGCAACTTTTAAATCTGGTATATACAATCTCTCAATCAGAAATAAAGAAATGGAAAATGTATTAATATGGTTTCTTGTGAACAACACCTATTATATGATTCTATGTACAAATTAAATGCATTTTTAATTATTGTGCTATGGACCTCTAAAATGGTACCTGAAAATAAACTCTGGAATGAAGAACAACACCCTTTTCCAGTCAAATAAGTCACTTGAGCATCTTTGCAAAAAGAACCCCAACAAGCCTTGTCATTGTTTAACTTCACAATTTGGCTACTATCTTTGTTGAGAGCTAACATACAAAGGGTTTGAGGGTTTTCTTCATTACATCTGCTTGATATACTCCATGAATTAAATCTACCTGCTGAACCTGATATTCAGTGGACTGCTGAGTAGGTTAATTGCTTAATTTGCAGCTAAAATGATTTTAAACTCCAGTGCAATTGTTCAATTGACTTTGAGTTGTCAATTTACCTTTTTTTTTTTTTTCATTTACAGCTTTTAATTTATATATTTGCTTTTTAATGTTATTTTCAGTATTTTGTCATTTTCTGGTTTAAAGGAAATAAAAAAGATAATACCTGCAAAGCTTAAATTGTAGAGTATTTTCTGTTAAGGAAAATTTTGAAGGCTTAATTTGTTAATAAATTTTTTTAATATAGATATTTTGGGGAGTTCTTCAGCTTAATAATTTTCATGCAAAATTTTACATTTTTTAATATATATTAATACTGTCCAGCTTTTGTATTCCACATATACAATTATCATGACTACACATATAAAAAAATAAACCTATCCAAGAATCCCTCATGGAAACATTTTTAGCCAGGAGGATAAGTCAGTGAATGAAATCATACTAAAATCTCCTGGACAAGCAGAAGTTTTATATATTTAGAAAAAGGGAAAATCCCCGAAAAAACCCAGGCATGTTTATGCTGCATCAATATAATCATGGGGCAGAGTGATGTAATTTTAGTTTTATTATTGTTAAGATTTTCCTGTAAAAGGCTAGAACAGTTGGAAATATTTGACATTATGAAAATCAAAGCAACAAATTCAGAATTTAGATATTTATCTGTATATCTGACATCTAGACAGAAATATCTAGCTAGTAAGAAGTTTTTATGCAGTGTGTGGTTAAAATTTGCAAAACTGCTACAACCCCCCATATAATCTTGATCACTTGAACTACAAAGAATGTCGTATCAATTGATCCATCCCTTAAAAAATAATGGATTTTCCAAAACTGAAAACATAAATTTTCTAGAGAAATGTGAGATTTAGGAAAAAAAATAGGTCTGCATTTTTAAGACCAGAGACATCAAGTCTGCAAATTTAATTTAGAACTCAAATTTTACAAACAATTGATTTTATCATCTACTTTTGAAATGCTAACTATATGGACTGTACTTAGTACTGATTGGACTTCTTTTGTAGTGATATCTCTAAGATATTAGCAAGTTTCTTTTTGTACACTTTTCTGTCAAGGATATTTTTAATAGCCCAAATGGAGAGATTGATAAATTCTTTTTCTACATGCACATTTACAGCAGTGTTCTCAGACAATAAAGAGGAAAAGTCAACTAGATTACTTCTAGACTAGTAACTAGAACTCTGACAGAAGGTCATTATTATGCCATGCCAAACCAAAATAGGCACATTTGTTTTCTGCTGTTGAAATGTTTGTTTGTGCAACAGAGCATGGAATCGCAGAGTGGTCAAAGGTGGCAGGGACCTCTGGAACCAGTCTGGTTTAACAGCCTTCTCAAGCATCACCTACAGCCAGGTGCCAGGACCATATCCAGTCACCATTTTAGCATGTGTAAGTATGGAAATTCCACAGCCTCTCTGAGCAACCTGTGGCGGTTCTTGAGCACCCTCAAAACGGACAAGAATTTCCTGGTGTTCCGACTGTACATTCCGTGTTTCAGTTTGTGTCCGTTGCCTTTGATCCTGTCACTGGACACCTCTGAATAGTCTGGCTCTGACTTCTCTGCATCCTCCCTTCAGGTACATTGATAAGATCCCTGTCCACAGCCTATTCTTTTCCTGGCTAAAGGGTCCTGTCTTTCTCAGCCTTTCCACATAACAGAGATCCTCCGGTCCCTTCAATATTGCAGTGGGCCTCCACTGCACACTTGTCAGCTCCATTTCTCTCTTGCTTTGGTCAGAACTGGATGCACAGCTCCAGGTGTGGTCTCACCCATTTTTAGTAGAACTTACCTGAGGATGAAACCAGTGAAGCAGACTTAACGTGGAAGTGCTCTGTATTCTCACCTGCAATATGAACCTTATATATAGATTAAATTCACTGCTAAGAAAAACCAAAGTGCCATTATAGTAAGCACAGTATATAAGACAGAAATTTTGCGAAAGAAGAGAAAGAAAATAGATTTCCCAGATTTAGAAAACCATGAAACTAGTGTTTCTGAAAAGAAATAATTCATTCTTCTCTATTTATCTACTCATTAAATTCCAAGGGTAGGAAAAATACATGGAACTTACTGTGAAAAAAATCAATTACTTTGGTAATAGCTCTGAGTATGTTTACAGGTCAAAAACATGAAGGTTATAGAAAGCAGGTGAGGTTTGGCTGAAAGTAAAAGATGACAGCATTGAGACAAAACCAGAAGAAGCCTTAAGTTTCCACATTGAGGCATATTAGCTATGCAGATTAATAAATTATGAGAATAACTACAGGTATTAATTGTAGGATATCACTTAAACCTTCCTAGTATCACTAACCTAGTAATCAAACAAGCATACACTTAAATGTATTTCACCTCAGGATATGTTGGTTGGACTTCCCAAGAATTAAAATGGCATGCCTTAAAAAAGATCATTATTCAAGAAAATATCTCCTTTGTCATATATTCAAAACAGGGGGAAAGTTGATATTGCTTCTTTGGGCCAATACTGGTGTCACAATTAGGCATAGTCCAAACGAAAAGCTATATTACTGTAATTTAAGTAGATACAGCATTCTAAACAAGCACTACTACTACTGTGGTGACAGAGGAACACGATATCTCTGAGGCACAATGGGATCTGGAGATACTGTCAGCTAGTTAGATCCTACAGGAGAAGTGTACATACCTGTAAGTTTGCTTTTTTTACTTTAAAAGACAGTGTGCTCAAAAGGAGACCAAAGCAGAGAAGTTTTACATAAATAAGTAGAAAAACTCACATAGGCAAAAAAAATGCTGTTTTTACATTATTTCCAGAACAAACACACCATCAGGACTGGAACAGTATTAAGATCTTACTAATAATCTAAAACAATGAAGATAGTCTAGAGAAAAAATAACTAATATATGAAATTCCTAGTTCTACAAGCCAATCAGGCAGGCTAATTTCTATTTTATTCTGACTCTCTCTGGTTACTAACATTCCTCTTCAAAACAGGGAAATACACATGGTAAAAGTGCGTCTTTAAATGGCAAAAAGTATGTAAAAATTCAAGACTAATTTTTGTAACTGGAAAAAAAATTAAAAGAAGGTGCAAAAGGAGATTCTTCATTTAAAAAAAGTAATTTTTTTCATAGTATTCTTTGAATGAATTCTGACCCAGTCCAATTAACCAAAAATTATGCAGAGAGAGATAGTAGAGACAAAATAACTAAAAGAGGAGGATTTTTGTCAGTGGCAAGGTATCAGAAATAAATTGTGCAAGCATTTGAAATCTGAAACATTCAGCAAACACTGAAAAGCTGCCTGAAAATTGGGTTCCAAGGACCTCAGGTAATCTGCTTTGCATCTTCTTTTATAGCTGGCAGAGTCAAAGGGATTATTGTACTGACAAAATATTTTACTGAGTTTCTAGGAGATAATCTTGCAATATGAGAGTGGGTCTGTGCTCCACTTGGCCTTTATATGAGAGGGGATGTCTTTGAGGTCCTTGAAAAAAGTATTTTGACTATGCATTTTCCCTCATCTGCCTTACCTGATTGCAAAAATTCAGTCACTCAAAGTTCAGAGTATTACAGTTCTGAGACTACATAATGCAACCGTGTTTCTTAAACAAAACTACAGGTATTACCTAGCATTCCCACGACTGCAAGAAATTTGACATGATGTGATAACATGCAACAGGACAACTACTATGACTAGTGAGGCTGAAGACTAAGTAGCTGATCAAACACAATACTGCGAATTTAGAAGGGCCACAATTTTATAATTCTTCCACAAATTTAGCAAAATTTTTCTTTAAAAGAGTTGTTTTCTTTAAAATAGTGTCTCTGCAAGGTATGCCAGTATTAATTTTATTATAGTCTTCTGTAATAAACATCCTTATTTTTCCCCTAGAGTATAGGTTCCCATTCCTTGCTTACACTTAGGATCAGAAAGGGACTTCCTAGTCAATCAGTCCTCCTATCTTTATCCTGGTCATAACTTGATCAACCTCCATTTGGAATTTCAGAATTCAGTAAATCCATTACTAGTTTGTTCCAAAAACTTGCCTCTATCGAAGATCAAAAGACTTCTGATGTCAAAGAGAAATTAATTGTAGTCAGTTTCCTCATTTGTTCTGAAAGCTTCTGTTGCATTTTGTCTTTTTCCTTATGGTTGCGTATTTCATGAAGCACTTCAACTTTTTAAATTGAACAAGCTTGTTTCACTCACCTTTTTGTAGAAAACAAACTTCTCTGTAACATTTCTGCACATTTTATCCTTCAAAAGTGATTTCATCTGAAGTTGAGGATACAAGTGGTACACTATGTAGAATAACACAGAAAAGAACTTTAGTGGGTCCCTCTGACTGCAACACACACATAAACTGTTGGTCATATTTGGCCTTTTGATCATCAAAAGGGCATCTTTGGTCTAGGCAAATACCTCACCAAATTCACCCCACAGTCTTTTACTACTTTTTATCTGAGCACTCTAGATAGTCTCCTAGAAACCACTTATATTTTGCCATTTTCAGGTAGGTTTTGTATCCAATCTTAAATGCCAGGAACTTAAACTTCTCTAATGGCTTTAGATACTGTCTCAGAGTATAAAAGCTGGTTAAATCTTCTGTGTTTCTCTGTAAATTGCTTTTGGGGACATAACCAGTGCAAAAATATGTATTTTATTCTCTGTGTCTCTCTTCCTGTCCCTGTAGCTTTCTCCTAAAATCTGTCCTCTATTAGCATGGTATAAATTCTCAAAAGTTCAATCCAATTTAATTTCCTCGATTATTCAATTCCCTCTTTAATTTCCAGACTAGACCTACACTGGACACCACAATGCTACTCTCCTCCCCAGTTTTCTTAAAAATGTTGTTGGCTTCATCTGAACACACTTTTTTTCATACCAAGCTCCACTAGCTTCCCTTTTTGCCTTCCGTTCTGTACCTTCCTGTGGTGATAAAACAAAACCACCAGTTGGCAGAGTGACAACTACATGAAGATAGCAACCTAGCTAATCTGGCAGATCAAGGCGGGTTTTCATGTCTTATTAGCAGTATAATAATTCAGAAATTTCATGGATTACTCTCACTACACGAGCTGTAGGCACTCTAGGGAAGATCAGAATGTTATTTCAAATGGCATGTCCTACTGTACTATAATTAGCAGGATATAAAAGAAAATCAGAAAAGTGGAAACACAGAAATAAATCTCTACTAAATTCTTCCTTTAAACAGACTGGTGTGCCAGCTCGTTTATAGCCTGATTTATAAATTATACAATTTATTATATTATATAAGTATTATAAATTATAATTATTTTCAGGGCTTGGGATCATCAGTGATCAGCAGAGGAATGCTTCATTGGGAAGCAGATTTCTGCACTCTTGTGGACATGGGAAGGTCACTTCTGGCTGTGGGGGTGGGACAGCACCTTGGAGGGTCCTTGAGATGTCTGAGGAGGATGGTGGAGAAGATGCAGGGCAGTCCATGGTCCTCCAGCTCTAGGCACCACACACTGTCCCTACAAGATGCTACAGAAGCAGCAACGCCAGCTGGTTTTCCATTTTCAACTTATCTATTTGAATAAATAGAAACATATTCTCTTGTCTAACTTGTTTTCTTTTTACAGAAGAATGTCTCCATTTAGTTTGTGATGACATATGAATACTGGAAAATGTGTGCTTGTCTTTAAGAACGGATGGTTGGGGATTCAAGACGATGCCCTGGCTTTCACTGTGAAACCAAATTCACTGCTGATGTCTCCAGTTTCAATCCTCTTTCTCTTGACCAAAATGTCTTGGACTCTTTAAAGGGGAAGGACTTTTCAGGTCTAACTGCTACTGCCCAGAGATGAACACCAGACTCTCTCACACTTATTCTTGTGTAGATGAGTCAAATAATTTATACTAAATGCAAACAAACTCAGAGTTTCTTATGCCCTTGACAAATTGTCATGATTGATGTCTGCAACTGTTTAATGACTGGAAGCTTCAGCATGTGGAAACTTTCTGAGGTACGGGAAGAGAATAATATTTCAAAAGGATAGCATCTGCAAATGTCCAGAGTTTTTCTGTGGGCGGATCATGTTGCCTAAAGTGGGAAAGTGGGTACATTTTGCAACCTTTTCCTTTTTGCAACACACATACATAACATTTTTATGTGGTTTTTTTTTTTTCGTTTCTCGAAAGAAACATTCCTGATGACTTTTCTCAGTTACGTGANACCGGGGGCAGGACCGGGGGCAGGCGCGGGGCGGGCCCGGGAGGGGCGGCGGAAGCACCGCCACCTGCCCGGCGGGGCCGGGCCGGCCCGGGGTATTTAGCGGAGCGTTGGGCGCGGGTGCCGCTCGCAGCCGCCGCTGGCAACGGCCTTGGGCGCCATGAAGGGCGTCGGCATCGAGAACCCGGCGTTCGAGACACCCAGCTCCGTCTTCGGCCGGCAGCGCTACGCGGGCTCCGCCAGGGCAGGTGCCGGTGCCGACGACGGCCCCGTGGCCGCGGACCCCGGCAGACCCAGCCTCGGCCCCGAGGAGGGGCTCTGCGGGTGGGGCCCCTTCAGCCCTAGAGCTCTGCAGTTCTGCAACAATGCCAAGGGGTACTTGGCTGCCTACAGCCTGTTGGCCATCTTCCAAGGTAACCTGTCCCTGCTGCCCAGGGCACACGCTGTTCCTCATCTCGGGGATGGGGGGAACCGGGCGGGAGCCTGGGCTGGGGAAGGCGGGGAAGGAGTGGTGAATGTTTTGTGTGGTGCGTAAGGAGAGACAGGGTTCCTCCAGTGTCGTTACGAGCAGTGACGGTAATGGTTTGGCTCCGGGGAAGAAAGTACACTTGTGCCCGGGATGGGGAAGTTGCATAGTATTAGTCTTTGTACTTCACTTTGTTTCTCCTTCCTTCTTTTCCCATGTACTTTACTGAGCGCTGCCGAGGCCACAGTGCTGCCAGCTCTTTGCTCCATGCGCTTGACAATGCTGCATTCCCATTGACCACAGGAAAATAGTGCCTCGTGTACACACACAGGCAGATACTTACAAGCCAGGGAATAAAAACACCATTATAAATATAAAACTGTAGTACCTCTCTACTTTCTTACCTGCTTGCTGATTGAAACTCGATCCTGGCCTGGTTAGGTGGGACTTAGGATAAATTTGAAAACAGCAAAAACATGTGATTTTGTTTTGTGAATACCAGTGCAGTCACCTTCCTAAAACTTAATTAATGATTTAAGTTGACCTTGAGAGTAACCTGAAGTTTTGCTTGGCCTAAATTCCTGTTGTTTGGCTTTACAGGTTCTTGTCCATATTTTTGGTTTTCTATAATGATTGGTTGGGGCCTTAGCAAGCCTTGGACTTAAAAAGTAGAAATGTTGACTGAGGGGAGGAGAAGAATTACTGTAAAAAATATAAAAAATTGAGGTCGGTGAAAGTTGAGTACTTGTCTGTCAAAAGGGAGTGATTGGATCAGTACTCATAACCCTTCAAATTTATTTGACGGGCTAGAAAAGAAAAGGGTGTTTCCTGAATAATTTGCTTTAAAGATCATTTTGGTTACTCATAAAGGGATTTCTATAAAGGGGGGGAATGTTGGATATTTGATGTTAGAGGAGAGAGCAGCCTACACCAAAGAAATGCAGGATTTGGATGGCTCCATTCCACCTGGAACCACACTGAGGCAACTGGAATGGTGTGAGGAGAAGAGAATTGGTGGCTATGCTTAAAACCTAGAAGGGTTTTAATGCTACTTGTGATGCTTGGAGACTACTTGCATGAACTAGTGTCTTAGTATGTGTTTCTGTGAACAACTTCTGATTTTAGCCCCAGATTCTGATCTTGTCTTAGCATATAGGTTTACTGTTAGAAAAGAGTATTTAGAAAGTTTTGGCATAAGTATGTTGTTTCTTGCTTGAATTTGAAAGATCATGGTACAGCTGGTACAATCAGAAGATGATTAGCGTTGCACTTGTCCTGCCAAATTTGTTTTCCCTATAAATAAAAAGAAGGGCATATGTCTGTGGAAGAACTTCTTTCATGATAGGTTTCAATAGCTGTGTAGTAGAAGACTTTTAGAATACACATACAGATTTTTTTGAGTGGCATGAGAATAAGGATAGGCAATAAAAAATGCCCTAAATATGACACTGAAAAGATTGTTAAACTAAACAAAGTGTCTTGAATATTTCTAATATGTCTAAATTTCTTCAAATCAGTCCTGTTCTGATCCGATTGTTAAGCTGAATAACAAACTCAGCATACTTTAAAATCTTGGTTGTAGTCTGTATAGGTTACCAATCATAAAAACAACTTGTATCATAAGAATCTCTGTCCCCTTACAAGGTTATGGGTGTTAGTTGTGCCACTCATCCAGCTATTGCTTCTGTTATCTAACTGTATACGTATGCCAGGCACTTAACGAATCTAGTTCAGGTTTAGGGCCTTAAAGCAAGGAAACTTATGTTTGTTTTGGAAGCTCATGTATAGGCATGGCTATTACAGATCTTGTGACATTCTTGATGTGTTACCTGGGTTTTCTGAGAAGAACCTTTCCTTTGGTTAGAACGTAAAGTGTCAAGTTTGCTGCACATCCTCACAGAAGACTAGAAGCTGGGTAATTGTAAAAGAGAAGTCCTTTATTGCATTGTTAAATCAATCTCGTGAAGACAAATTTATTAGTCTGCAGCAGTATGCAGAAACCCTCTAACACAGAATCTCTAAGTCCCAAGCAGAGTCAGCAGCCACGGCATCCTTGATGTGTGTTCTGTGAGCATCTTGCCAATAGCAGTCGCAGTAGTAGCAACAACAGCAGCATTGGTATTTTCTGTGAGTCCTGTGTTAGCATTCTCGAAACAGTACATTTTATTCTATTTTTGGCCAATCAGGTTAAAACATGAATTTTCTACAATAATGCTAAACCTATCCTAAGCTAAGATTGATGTGCGAAAGCAAGCATAAATCTTACATTAATTCTATGTATATTATTCTATCTGTTCCCTCTATGAATGTTTTAGCAAGGTTACATTGTTTTCGTTATGTCTAGAGTTAAACTATCTTTGCAAAAGGCAATGCCACTGAACTTTTAATTTAGGTTTTCGGGCTTCTCTTACAGGCTCTTATTTGCTAAGACACTTAAAAAAATCTTCTACTTATTTAAAAATTAAACTTGCGTTTCTGCCTCATGTCTGTATGGATTTATGTATTTTAGTTTTTCTGAAGGTTCTGATTCAGTCTTCAGATTTCTTGGCACTCTTGGGCCTGTGTGGATTTGGCCCAAGGGGATTCTTACTCCATCAGTAAAGGAAACTGGGTGCTGAAGACGAGCTCCAATTCTTTTTGAGATGCAGGAAAAACGAAGGTCATCAGCAAGAAATTCAGGCTTCTGTGTGAAACGTGAAAATATCGGATCTTACAGCTTCAGCGTTTAGATAAAAGCACACAAAAAACAACTAGGATTTTGAAGTTATGTGACCTAATACTGTACTCTAGTTTGGATCTATCTTGGTTTAGGGCAAATTTTGGGAGGAAACGTCTGAATGGGGTCCCTCTAGAAAAGCGGATTCAAGCGGCCCCTCCCCCAACTGCTTAGGGAAAAGATTTCCTTGGAGAAAAGTGGATAAAAACATGTTTATTTAACCAGCAAAGTATTCACAAGCATAAAAAATGAATAATATTAAACAATTAAACCTCTCACTGTTCTGAAGAAGTCCTGTTCATGGGGTGTAGCTCAGCTTGCTCAGTCTCTTATCATTCCCTCCAGTGCTGGAAAATGCCATCCTGGGCCCTGGTGGGCCACAGGTGTGAGCTCTGGGTGTTTTTCTGGGTTTTCACTCCAGAGCAGGTTTGAACTGTTCCAAGTGCAGGGAACTTCTCTGCCTCAGCTAGCTAAAAGCTAACTAAAAACAAAGGAGAGCTCTCTCCCGCTGCCCGTGCTGCAGACAACACAGTCCGGGAGAAGCAATGCAGGGGAGCAAGTGCAGTTTCTGAAAACAAACTCTGCACTTCTTTCCTCCCTTCACTCTCGGAACCCGTCTTAGAGGTGCAGAACTTAATATCCAGCATAAATAGAGCAGACGACTGGGGATACAAACCTCATAAAGTCACCCCAGGACAGGTATAATAATTTGATTTACCCTCCAAATTACGGAAGCCATCGCTGAGTAAGATAAAATCTATCTATTAAAATTGCCTAATGCACCTCCAGAAAAGATTATTTCTTAATACACTGAAGACTAATGAAATAATCCATAACACACTTTTGATGAATGTAAGTTGTTATACTAGGCCTTTAAAAGGAGTGAATATAGTGGATGATTATCTGCAGTGACCTGGTATGTTGTGAATCTAACTGAAAGCATGTATTTGTCAGAATATTTTCTAGCTGCTCTTGAAAATAGATTGTTATCATTCTCATGTGATATGCTGTATTGCAGCTTCTCAGAAAATTTCAGGTGGAACTTAACTCTAATTTCTGTCTCTTTCTGTTTCAAGAACACGTGAAACCTGTATTTCCAGAATACAAAACACTTCTTTGTTAGAATGTTTTTACATGATTAATGCCTCCTTTCTGCATGGCACTTAGAGTTGCCTAAATGTATGATTGCATCTAGTAATATAGTAACTGGATATGCTGCAGTTCATAGCTGTAGTGGAAAACAAGCTAGAGGTCATCTCACTATTTTGAGTACAAGAAGGACTGTTTATTTCTCATGTCATTAATAATTTTTAGTAAATAAAACAACAGAACCACAGTTTGAGACTGGTCCAGTCTAATCAACCTAAAATCTTTGAATATCACTAATATTTTATAGATTAGACCCGGTACTTTTACCAAGGCCTTTTTAATTGTTATTTTTGTGTCCCTGTTGTTAAAGCCACCATTCTTATAACAAATGCAAAACATGTATTTTTATTGAATGGATGAAGAAAAAAAATACTGTTTTGTGATATGAAATAAAGTTGGTTTATAGTTAATCTGGATTTTATGTGTCAGTACACATTGTACCTAAATCTCTAACAGATATAGCAGGACAAGAAGGTTTTGGTTGATACTAGTTAAAAAACCTAATTTCTGTACTACAGTTTTAAGTGTTGAGATGTCCTTACAGAATTTGTTTTTCAGGTCTAGTTAGTATCAGCCAGGTTCTGTCTTTCTTGAAGAGACTTTAGTGGTTAATCACTAGATGATGTAATTGGAGAAGTTATGCTGCCATTCATCACATCTGCATTTTACACATGAAGTTTGTATATCCAGTATCATTAACTGGAAGATTTTATGGCTTCTAGGATGTAAATTAAAGGTAGTGACTTAATCTATAGGTAAAAGACAATGCCTTCTATTTCTGTAATCCACTTGCTGTGTAGCACACCTTGATAAAGGTGTTTTAAAGCCTTATTAAATGCTTGAAGTTCTGGCAGATGGGAAGAATTTGTTCATTCCTTCGTGCTAGTGTTGTTCTTTGGTTAATGCTTCTTAAGAGGAAAATAAAGTTGCTGAATGTGGAACTATTGGCGCTGGAAGGATGCCTGAGTACTTGTGTCAATTCCATATGAATTTAAGTGTGATGACTAAACGGACAGGTGAAATTGTCAGCCTTAATAAAGAGGCCATAGTAGGGTTTTGGAACTAGTATTGTGCCAAGAGATGCTTCCATATAGAAAGCTAAAGTTTGGCCATTAGAAAACAGCTGGTTTATTTGGAGTAATTTTTTTAATACATTAGCGTGCTCTAAGGAGATGTTGAAGTTTGGCTCAGGTAGTTGTACTTATGGATGGTGCAATGCTTGTTGAAAACTAACTTAAACACATTTCTATCACTAGTCTTGTGTTCTCTTCTTAGAATAACAGTAGAAAATCATGCTTTAATTTTAGAGTAAGAGTAACTGTAGGGCCTGTGTTGGGAGAGATTCTCATCATCATCTGTAAGGTTACAGAACTCAAACATACTTGTACCTCTGACTCTAAGACTTCACAATTTTTTTTCAGGTATGTATTTTATTATAGGCACAGTTCAATTAGACTGTGATAAAGTTAACTGAGAGTGTTATAATTACAGCTATTTATCTTGTAACTGAATCCTATTTTGGGACTGCTAAAACCAAACTCCTGGCCTTTTTCACAGAAACAGAATGTGAAGCAGGGTAGAAGATTCAAGTTAGTCTACAGACAATGCTTTTGTAAAAATGGACAGAGTGTCTAAGCATGCACTGGCAATTGTAGCTTAGTTCTACTTTTAGTTAATTCTTTTGCCATTCATCTGTGCTTCAGTAGGGGAGCTTGTGCAATGACATTTTTCTATGTTGTTTGATACTTTTGCTTCAGGGAAGTTACAGATTCAAGGGGCAAGCCTTTTTTGGTCAGTTGAAGCAAATCACCTCAGTTGCTCTGAAACAATTGCAGAGAATTTTTAAATAGCTTTACGCTTTCTTATGTTATACAGGATGCATGTTCGTTCAAAAGCCTTTTATCTTCCCTTTGTGGTGGCAGGGAGCTGGTTGTTTGCAATAATTTGAAAATTTTGTCCTAAACTTGCTTCAGTCATAGTGTGTGTTCTAACCTTGACTAAGTTACCTTTAAAGTATCTTATGACACCGTAATGCATTCTGTTTGAAATCTGTGCTTCAGACAAATACATAGGTGCCATGCAGTTTGGCTGGCTAAGCTGGCACTGTATAGATCTACTCTGTACCT
>WAAE01002282.1:0-17862 GCA_013400495.1 Nicator chloris | reverse complement strand
AAAATAAAATCAATATTTGTGAAATAAAAATTCCTACTATATTGTATCACCTCTTATGTCCTTCAGAAATACTGACTGGTAATCATAGGAATGTACTGTGATTTTCACATGTCCTGTGAAGACAAGGTGTGACAATCTCTCACAGGTACAAAAGCAACATTGAAGAAGTGTTATTTGGTGGTATCTTGCATAAATGAGCCTATGTTAGTCCAACTAATTCCCCATCTACATAACTCTGAGCTATAAGTAAGCAAGATATTTTGTTTAATTTGCGTGGTATTTTGATCTCATCATGTCTAACAATTTCATGCATGTCTTAGTTTTGCTTTTATTCTGATCTGGATCACTTCTTCCATACTACTGTGCAAACAACCAACTCTCCAGGTTATTCCAAATCCTGTCCATGTACTATATGCATAGATATTTCAAGAACAACTAGAGATTTGTTAAATTTTCATATTCCCTTAAACATTTGGATGCAGACAGTTTAACATTCCTCATAGTACAGGTTTCCTAAGGCTGTCTCAATCAGGGATCACAAACAAAGTTCTTCAAATAGAAAGTTACCCTTTAAAATTTTGACATCTTTTTCCATTTCATTTGTTAGCTTCTACTTCCTAGAAGTCACCTTCATAAAAGTTACCCATACTAGTACAACCTCAAGGTCAGGTTTTGTTGGTTTTTTTTTAAGTGTGTAAATTTTAATGAAATAAGATATTACCTTGTTATTTCAGTGGGTACTTACCTTTATGCTCCAGACATTGTTGTTCTAAATAACAAGACTTGTTAAAAGGACAGTCTGCATTTACGATTCAATAGTTGGTTATTTAAGCATTGCCAGAAAAGAAATTGGTTAAATAGTGAAGAAAAAATAAGGCACATCAGAGAGACAGTAAAAGATGAAAGTCCCTTTAGGCAGCAAACTGGAAGTTTGCCCAGACCATTAACTCTTGATGTCATTGCTTCAAGACTCCAGAGCTCTAAATGTGAACCCTTTTGACAGCTCATGCAGGCACATGGTGGTCTTTCCTAAATTTCCATGGTGATATTATCTAATTTGTTGACAAGAACTGTCCATTCACTTTTTCAGTGTTGGCCCAGCAGATGAGTACCAGCCTGCCAACACTGCTGTTCAGCACTGCTGGCAGGCTACAGGAGCAGGCAGTGACCCAAGGGGGACACCTCCTTTGCAGTGGGATGCTCTCAGCTCCTGACTGAAAAAGTGTGGAGTCCATTCTTATCACAGCTCTGAAGTTCTAAAACACATATCCAGGTAACTAGACCATAGTGATTCCCCAAGCAGCATTCTTTGTTGTTGTTTACTTGTTTTTAGAGAATATTTGTCTACTACAGGTATATTTGCTGTCTTATTTGAATATACATTTTTCCACAACTTGTTTCTGAATCTTCTCCCTGTTTTCTTTCACACTTTGCAGCCAACATGAAGTGGTGTATGAGCTCACATAATCTTTTGGTTTTTCTGCTTATACTGGGTACCTGAAGACTAACTGGCAGCCTGCTTTGGCAAAAAAATTGAGAGCAAATCTCCAGGCTCTTCTGAGGATGGAAGATAACTGAAGTCTTGCTTAAAAAAAAAAAAAAAAAAAGAAGTATCTAGCACAAATGCTTAGGGAGTATAAGACTTATTTAAACATCTGTGGAGCAAGGGTGACAGAGAATAGTCTCAAAACTGAATAAAACATGTTTTGTTCTGTGTATTTTTCCTGTACCTGTTGGCAGGAGAGAAACAATGAAGAACCTGCCATTCTCTTCCTCGTTCTTCCCAGGGGACTCTCCGCCTGTATGTTTAAACACATCACCTGACCAGAACCTGTCCTTCAAGCTGAGATTGATTAAACACTGTAAGTTTATCAAATTACAGACATCAGCAAGGGCATAAAGCAGTACTTGTCCTAGACACAATACCTTGCCCCAAGGCTTAACAAGATACAACAGCAACAAATTACAGCACAGAGCAATTTATGACTTATGATGAAAGTCATGACTGCTAATAAAGTTTGTTGACAAACAACTGCCCAATATATGATTTATGTATTGCCTGGCCAGCAGTCCTGTAAGCTTACAGTGTTCTTCTGGGTTAAGGAGGAAAACTCTGCTTGATTTTCCATGGCATATTTAATTCATTAGATTAAAAAACTCCAGGAAATATTAAGAAACAGTAACACAAAACTAGGCCTATTTGATAGCCTGGGAGGCTATCTATGTAAATGAGCTGTTTCACAGAGAAAGAGTAATAAAAAACCAGACATACTCTCAGAATGTCTTTCATGCTGTGTCTTCTGTGCACTTCTATGTATAGAAATGGTGAAATAGCTTAATTCCTGAACTATCACAGGTCTATAGGTACCTGAAACCATGACACTGTGCTCACAGCATAGGAGAGCTATAAGAGACGCAGATCTAGTCAGCCAAGATGAAACATCAGGCTGCTATCAGGCCTCAAGCTACCTCGTCTACTGTGCTGTATACACAGCACAAGATTCTGATGGAAAGTGCACCCCATCAAGGCTAGCCTGAGAAGCTTAATATCATAAGCCATTCTACCCTAAAACTCATACAAAGGCTATTTTGACTTTTCATAAGATTTAATGTAGCTTTTGTTTCTATTTCCCTGACTTTAATAATCATGTCTTGCTACCTGCAGAGGCTTTTTAAATTATCATGCTTATCAAATATATTTCCTTCAAAAGGAAGGAAAGACTTCAAAAGAAAGAAAATAACGCTAAATCTTTTTAATAGGGTTGAACCAATGAGCCTAAGAGTTGGACAGGAGCACAAACAGTGCCTTTTACTTTGTGTTGTGATCATCCTTACTATTATTTATACCAACTTAAAAAGGACATGGACCTGCTGGAGCTAGTCCAGAGGAGGGCCACAAAAATGGTCAGAGGGCTGGAGCATCTCTGACTGATGTAGATAGGCTAAGAAAGTTGGGGCTGTTCAGCCTAGAAAAAAGAATGCTCCAGGGAGACCTTATCAGAGCACCTTCTAGTACTTAAAGGGAGGACAAGAAAGCTGGAAAGGGACATCACAAAGGCATGTAGGGGTAGGACACAGAGGAAAGGCTTTAAATGGAAAGCGGGCCAATTTAGATTAGATATTAGGAAGCAGATCTTTAATGCGAGTACTGTGAGGGTGGTGAGGCACTGGAACAGGTTGCCCAGAGAAATTGAAGGTACTCAATCCCTGCAAATATTCAAGGTCAAGTTGGCCTTTGAACAACCTTTTCTAATGGGAGGTGTCCCTGCCCATGACATGGGGGGTGTTAGGAGATGATCTGTAGAGTTGCTTCCAACCCAAACCATCGTACAGTTCTGTTCTAAGCGTTCTAAAAGCCCTTGGCTTACCACTGCCCTGAATAATTATGTATTATTTGGACACTCCAGAAAATGCACTGAATGCCTTCTGGTCTCAGAGTGCTTTGTACTCTCTTACTCTCATTAAGAGAAAGTGAGACTATGAACTTTGCTAGAGATTCAGTTTTCAAAAACTCATGAGGTTCAAGCATGTAAGCATTTGGTTCAGGTACAGATGACAATAGCACCTGGGCTTGCTGAATTATGAATTTCCAGACAGATTCAATTCAGCTAAACTTTTTACAATTAGACTTTTGGGAGTGAAATGACAGCTGAGGCCTATAAATATAATATACAAACGTGTTTTTTAAAATATATGCACAAACTCACTTTTCCTTAGAAAGGGGCCAACTCCATCAAGAAACACCATTTCACAGTTTCTTTCCAATGGGGGCAGCTGCTTCAATGCAGGTAAGCTGATCATAATATACAATTTCACAAGGCAAAGGAAAGTGTTCAAATGTAAAACCATTACCTCTTCTGAACTGTCCTTTTAATTACAATTCTTCACTGAATTCCAGCTCTAAGCTTAATAAAAAGGGGCTGCATAACTAGCTAATGGAGTACGACTGTATTTGCTAATACTACTCTTAATCTCACCATTTACTTTGCCTCTGAAAATCAGAATTTGGCTCAGAATGCATAGTCCTACACAACCTAATACACCATTTTCAGAAAATGCTGTATAAAAACTTCAGAGCAGCTGTTGATGGATGCAGTTGGCAAGTGTCCTATTTCTGTGATAGTAAAAGACTTTTCCCTAAATGCATTTTGAATGTTCTAGAAGAGCTTTTATTTTTATTTCATGACAGAAAGCCATATGGGCAGAAAATTAGAGAGCCTTAGTTACAGGGTTACCCCAAGGACCACTTCCAGAAATAATAGAATGGTTAGGGTTGGAAGGCACCTAAACATCATCTAGTCAAATACACTAAAATGTTTTCAAAGGATGGGGCAGATTTATTATTTTGGTCCAAGGCTGAGACTCTACAACAATACAAATAAAGATGCACTTAATACATGAACAGTTACTAATAAATGCTATGATGCAGAGTTTCACCTTCAAAGTTCACTTGGTATTACGTGAAATAAAGGTTGGCCTTGAAGACACGCACAGCACAGGCAGCTTATCGAAATTCAAATATTAGCTGAGTTCTAAATTTAAATCTTAGATTTCTGGTTACCTGCAGATCATTTACCTAGACGCACATACAGTGTCTTCTAGAAAGGTTGAGTGTGACACTGAAGCCCAAAGATAGCAGAAATCAAGTGGTGGTGACTAACTCCCATCATTGTCTTCCTTTCAGTGAATAGTAAAGCAGCAATTTCTAACACATTTAAGTGGCACAGGTGCCATTCCAATCAGAAACCAAACCAAACCAAACCAGCTTGATCTAATAAACAAGAAACAAGGTAACGCACAAAGAACTTCAAAGACCCAGGACTTACACTGTACCCAGGGCACATATGCCAAGAAGTGGGATAAAATATACTAGATGCTAAAAAGAATCTTTCACTCATACTTTTCCTACGAATCATTTAGCTCATGGCTTTTCTCACATATTCCCAAGTTGAGCTCATCCTGTATTGCAAGGGCTTCTGACACAACGCCTGGATCTAGTTGATCTCTTGGGTAAGATTCAGCCTGAGAAGAAACATACAAAGAATTCAGCCTGTAACCTTTGGCTTCCAGAGTGCTGTGGAGAACAAAGACATCTTTTCACAGGACAACAAAGTGATCAGCATTACATCATGCTTTGGATTTCTAGAGGAGATGAATTTACAAGTTTAATTTTATAAAAGGACCTCATTTGCACAGCTTCCTTTCTCGCTGTTGTGTGCCATCATAAATGAATGCATGGGTAAACTGGGGGAAGAGTGGGTAGCAGAGGGAGGAGAGGGGGTGATATCGTTGCCAGTGCTTCAGATACCAAAGCTGGAACAGCAGATTTCTGATTCTTCCCTTTCAGAGAAGTCCACAGAAGCAGGCAAAGCAAGTCCTTCCCCAGTACAAGACCTCCTGCTGAGACATTTCCACACTTTCTCCTCTTCTGTTTGTGTTACCCTTTATCTACAATCACTTTGAACCAAAGCCTATCATACTGAAAAGACAGAGACACTGTGGGAAGAGCAGAGTCTAATTTAACCCAGTCCCTCCCTATAAGGCAATCTTACCATGAAGAAAGAAACTTAGAGATGCAGCAGGCATGTCAGAAAAGGTAGAGGTCTTTCTGTTCAAAAGTAAATTGCTCTGAGAAGATTGTTTCCCTTTGTTATTTTTGGTCTAATGATGTAAAATTGCTGTATCATCAACCTTCAGTAACCAAACCAATAAAGGTGATGGCAGTGTGTATTTTGGCCACCTCCTCTTGAGAGGTGATAATTAGAACATTGATCCTGAGGTTTTAGGATGATGTAATTTGGTGATGCTCCAAACTGTCTCAGCTCTGTCATTCTTGTAAAGGTGCAGTTTGAAGAGAGAAACAAAACACGCACCAACCCAAAACCACAAGAAAGCAGCAGATGTTATTACACATACATACATACATACATACATACATACATACATACATACATATATATATATATATAAGAAAGCACCTTTCACTAAGGTGTACAGTATATTCTTTAAAAGAAATTCTATGGGTTTGGTCAAAATGAGCCTGCTCTCATATATAATAAATATCTGAAGTGGCAAGTTTGAATGACAGAAAAGCATTAACTGCTTTTTTATTTCCCCTAGAGATTGGCAAAACTTGTTATGTCTTAGCTTTAAATTAAAAGAAATTAAAACACTTATGCAGTGAAACAAAACCCTTCATCTGCCTCATGCACATAAGGACTAGTCCCTGCCTCTGGAGAGTGCAAATGCAAAATGAACCACACGCAAAGCAGCTGATATTTCTCAAGGCATGGCTAATTTCACTCTTTGTAGTTGTGATGGGCAACTCGACTCTTCCCGTGCCAGCTGACAGACAGGTCTTGTGATACTTACCTGTCCCAGTTTTTAGAGCTCCACAAAAAAGAATGGATGATAAAAGAAGGCAGCAGGCACAGTCAGGCCACCCTATTTTAAGATTATCACTAGTCACTTCCACTGGCAGTAGAAAATGTGCTGGTTGCACTAATGACATTAAAAAGAGATTAAAAGTAATTAAGGAATTGCAGTGTGTAGTGCCAAAAGAGGTCAGTAAGGTAACACGCTGTCATAAGGCATCATGAAAATGCCAACTACTCAAAGTACACAAGAAATAAAGGTAGTTATTGAAACATGTACCACTAATCTGAATTCCTGACAAAGACACTGATAAATACTTCCCAAATATTGTTCTTTGTTCATGCACTAGAGAGAAGAAAAGTGGGTAGGGATTGTTTAATTTTACTGTAAACTGGATATTTTAATGGTCCTAATAATAGAATCAAAGACTATCAAAATACATTGAAACTCATGGAAGAAAGTAGGTGCTTCAGCTGACAGTGCTCACAAGAACATTTGGTCAATTATTTTTTCCCCTTAGGTGAGATAATAATTATTATTTTTTTTTATGAAGAACTTTTTTGGTAAGGATTTGTAATTCTAGACATGGATGTGACACTCTTTCTTAGTAGGTTTCAATTCAAAGCCCCAAAGATGCCTGTCTGGGAAAATGCAAAGATAAGTTTGACACTTAACTATGTCCATTGTAGTAGAATTTAAAACAATTCCTTCTGCATTTCCTCAAGTACCCTAATGACCAGAAGAATTAGCTATTTTTGGGTAGGAAACCTGAAACTGAGGAGCAGCCTGACCTGACCTACACTTTAGTAGCTCATGTTTCTAATCATGGAATGCCACTGTTTCAGTTGTAATGTTTCAGCCACTGTGATGTGGGTTTGTTATGATGTTTACAGAGTAGTGACAATTATAACATTATAGAGGGTATTGAGGAAAGTCACTTTCCCTAAATTTTATTTTCTTAGCAGAAAAGGACTTGATGGGAAAACAGTTAAAATCAAATATAGCTGAATGAGATCTGAGACCTAGGAAAAGCCTCTGAGAGGTTATTAAGTAGACAAAAAATTTTATGCTGAGGATAACAAAAATCAACCAATAACCAACCCAGCTAAAACTTCATTGGTAAAATCACCAAGATCATAAAGCATCTGAGGAAAAATTTAAATAATGAAAATCAGTAGTTGTCAAAACCCCTAACCTTAAGCAAAGACTTTCTGCCATACTTTCAGCTATACAAATCAGAGATTTACTTCAACAGTTATTTCTCAACCTCAGTTTATTTCTCTGTTGCCAAATGTGACTATCACATAAGCTGTGGAAGTAGTCAGCATATATCACTCCATCTTTAATCCAGGCTCAGGGGAAAATGTAATTAGCTGTGTCAGGCATGCACTCCTGACAGGGGGGAAAAAAGAGTATCTGAGAATTCAGGTCTTGAACCTTAGCCCAGAACAGAATGCTCAAAGACAAGTACCAAACAGTGCACACCATGAGTAGTTCCTACTTTTTCTCTTTCTTGGTTACGTTTTGCTCATGTGTTCAGAGACTACACCATTAGATGATAATCTCCTCAGAATTTACACTGCAAGAGCAAATCAGGGTGACGGTTCTCTAGGTGGTTCTTCAAAGACAAGTCTTTGTCAAACACCAAAAACCTATTTTCTTCCCTTCAAGCCATGAGGGTACAAGAAGATTTGGTATATGGATCCTGTCAAAACTCCTCTTGGCACCAAAACTGAATTCACTTCATCTGCAACCTCTCTGTGGTTTAGCTTACTTCTTTGCATCAGATCAGGTTTAATTTGGGACTTCTAAAAGACCAGCTTATAAAAGAAAACTACCATAAGAAAAGCCAGCTTGCTATCTTAGGGCAAACAGCAAATGTTAAATGGCACTGGAAACAAATACACGGTACTATGACATCTGCTCTGATTCAAGGTCATCACCTGACTGCTTTGTGCACCACAGACCTCATGGAAACAGGATACAACAATTGCTGTAGAGCAGGGACTCCATATTGGGGTTGAAGAAGAGAAAGTCAGCAAACATCTTCTGGCATTTAATTGTTCTTTATGTGGAAAGGAAGAGGCCTGACATCTCACAGCTTGTGTGTGGGTACACAGCAGACATGCAAAATGTTAGGCCCTCGGAAGAGGGAAGAATCTGGGCCCTACCTGAAAGAAGATCTGTTTATTTTGTGTTAGAGCTTAACTTAAAAGCATTTGCCCAGGGGAGCAGCTTTCTCTCACCTCAAACAGTCCTGCCAGGGCAACCAGGCAGAGGTAATTGGTGAGCAGGGACATGACCTGCAGTACATCTTGATGTGGTTGTGCCTCACCAGTGAAATAATTGTGCATGAAGTCCACTGGCTAAATGTCCATTTCATGTATATACCAAAAGGAATCATATCTCTTCTGACTACACTGGAAGTGGTCTTTTCCCAAGCATGACTCTCCAGCCAAGCTGAGTCTTTAGAAAAGAACATATTCAAAAAGAAAAAAGCTAGAGAAAAACTCAGTATTTTCTTTCTAACACCCCACAGTGATGGTGCACCACAGAGTAAGGCAGGATACCAAGATCTAAGCTTTGGGAATCCCACTGCACCAGTCAGCACAAAGTCACCAAATCTCTCAGCTAGTGGTGTGGTATGGTACTTTAGTGAGAAAATACCAGCAAACCCACATATCCAACCTCATCTTTCTTGGATAAAAACTGTGAGCTTGTCACTGCTATTTTTCTGATTTAGAAGATTTCAACAAGGACTCTTAATACTCGCATCAAAATAAATTTTCTTGAAAAGCCCTAAAGATTAGAAAGGAAAAGATTATCCATGCTATTTAAGGGAACTGGAGGGTAGAAAAGGTATATCTTTTCAAGTGAGCATTTGGCAGGCCTATCCCTTCTGTTCCTGGCTTAGGATAATGGGCAACACAAGAAATAAAATCCTTGCCTGACTTGCTGATGTGTCCTGTGGTAACTGCATAAACTTAATTCTCAAATGGTGACAAAAGATGTGAGATAGTGGGGTACCATTTCCTACTCAGATACCTACCTAACTTCTGAGGAGTTTAACCTAAAAATGGAAAAAAGACTGCAGCTCTGGAAACCTGAATGTCAGCACTTCTACCTTCACAGTATGACAATTTTTTTCTCAAAATAAAACTAATTGCAGACAAGTGACAAATGTTACTAGAAGCCAAATTCATCCCAGTCATAGGAAATTACGTTAAATTTTTCCATAAGTGGCTCATCAGGAGCTCCTAACTTGTCCAGCCCAACTCCTTTCACACTTGGCTTGTGTGTCCCTGTAACATGGTGCTGTACAGGGCATGTTCATGCTGATGCTGAGGTCTGCTTGAAAGAGCAAATGTTCTCTTTAAGTAGTGACAGAAAAGGACTAAAACAGTGCTGGGGTTTTGCTGTTTTTCTAGCTTCCTGCTTGTTTTATTTTACAGCACTGTACTTCACATTATTCTGATACAACAGCTTTTGCTGTAAAGTGCCAGTAGGCATTCATAGCAATTAAGTTGTTAAGTTAACAATAGTTATTTGTACAGATCATTACAATTAGCATGAGCTGTTGCTTTGCCCACTGCACATTACCAGCTGGGTCAGACATGCAAACGTTATTTACGGAGTTCATTGGAAGAAAGTATGAACTTATGTAATTAAAAATATCAATGCATTTATGTTTCAATAACTTACAGAAAAAGTAATTAGAAAAAAAGAACCATGCATGCCTCGAGGAAAAAAACCCAACAATAACGAAAAAAAGCCAGGAGGTGCCACAGGAAAACAAATATTTAAGCAAAGCTCAACAAGAAAAGCACTCATAAAAATGACACAGCATCTTCAGTAAAACTCCAGGCAGAGATCTCCTAGCCATTTCCCAGATTCTTATATTTTCTTATCAGCGTTATCATACATATCTAACAACTAATCAGAAAGTTCAGAGCCACAACAGCAGCAAGTTGGATTGGATCAACCTCAATCCACAGTGCTACTTGTCGGTTCCTTCGGAGGGAAAAAATCCCTAAAACTCTGGATGTGCGTCGCCCTCTAGTGACAGCCACCTGCCGCCACACCTGGCTTGATCAAGGCTTGGTGCTGCCGGGGGGCAAAGCCTGAGGGCCAGGAAAGCCTGTGAAAAACACGAACGTGAAGCACAAAGAGCCAGCCATTGCACACCAGCTGCAGCAAGAGACCAGAGATAACCGAGAGCTGCAAAAGGGTGAAAAAATTCAGCTCATCCGTTTACTCATCCAAAGTTTTTTGTATAATGTGTGCTGAAAAACTAAGTTGGAACTCAGTGCATTTACTCTGCTTAGGCTCTCACAAGCTACCCTGAAAAATTAGGTTTAAGGAATCCTGGAAAATAAAGTTCTCATTAATCAGGCCATCTGGCTTCCTTGAAGGCCAAGATTTTTTAGTTTCAATTCGGTTCAATTAAATTTTCACTGCATTCAATCAAATCACTTAGGAAAATACGAACATTATGCCTAAAATTTAAATTATAAAACTTATATGTATTTGTTCCTCCAGAAAAGGTTCTTGTATAAATCAATATGTCTTAATTTCCTCATTTTTGACAGAGAAGATTTCTCCACAAGAATACACTAACTCATTATGCATTCTCAGATAAAAAAAAAAAACCCAACAAAAACAACCAAACAAACAAACAAACAAAAAAAACCAAACAAACCAACAAAAAAAAAAAAAAAAAAGAAAAAGAAAAAACCAACAAAAAAACCCACCAAAAACCACTCCAATTTAGCATGGAAAAAATTAGACATAAAAGATCAACACTAGATTGAAAAAAGTTGAAAATAAAATTGGTCTCCTTAGGATGTTCTTGTAGCACACACACAGTTTGTCAAGTACCCTTAGTAAATCGCATTGTACCTTGACGAGTCATGCCTTCAATTAATAAATAAAAGCAGGCTTCTTCCAAAAGTAATTTCTTTTAATCTCAAATACTTGAATGCAATGCAGTCTGAAGAGGTAAGTGCAAAGCTTCTCATAAGGTCAGTGCTTCCCTGACTGTATTTCTGACTGCCTCTCCTGCAGATGGCCAGAGAGTTACAGCAGTTGACGGTGCCTCTGCCCATTTGTGCTGTCCAATCATTATGCCCTTAATTTAGAGCCAAATAAGGCCTGTAACATATACCAGCAAGGAACAAAATTATTCTGACAAGTTCAATACCTATGGTGCTCCTATAGACAAGGTGTTCCCCTAAAAGTGTGAGTAAAATAAGACATAAAAGGTTTTTTTCTGGTTTTCTCCAGAGCTGGATAGAGAATCTAAGTCTGCTGACTTGCTCATGGGGCTGCACTGCTTTGAAGAGAACGTTGGTGAGATTTCACAATAGTCAGCAATATTAAGAGATGCACATCTACATGAGCACAGAGAACGTTTAAACATTTGGGATGTGGCAATCTAAATAAGCCGATCATTATAAAAATGCCATAAACAGCTCCATGGTTATACACTGTTACTCAAATCCCATGAGCCTTTCATTGCATTTTGAAGCTACCATTAGCTTCTGTGGCCAAAACCTTCAGAAACAAAAATTATCATTTCTCTTCCTCAGATATGAGCTACTATAATATCTATTTTTATATAAGTTTGGCTGAAAAAAAGATATTCATACATTACCGTAAATCAACGAACTTGAGAACTTAGGAGCACTTTAGCACTTGATTTGTAGTTTGGACTGCTCTTCTTTTGCGTTCCCCAGAAACACATCATTTGAGTCAATGCCCCAGTAGGATTTAGAATCTTACCAGCTTTAGCATGCTGCTTTGACTTTCTGACCTTCAGTTTTTAAATGCAAAGTCACTGGGAAGATATCTCAACTACGCTCACTCCAAAGCTTGTGGGGATTACCTTCAGTCAATGCTGTAGAACTCTGCAGGAGTGATCAAGGTTTAATCTGTTCCTAATTAAAAGCTGATCTGCTTGACCCCATGCTCTAAAAATATCAAGCTGTTTATATAAACTGGTTTTTCTATTTTTTTTTAATCCCCACGATTTCATAACACAGCCAATAAAAGAACACAAGGCATTAGAAACAGTTGTTTTTAAATGGGTAGAGGAAGTTATGCTTCAGAATAATAAACAAAAGAAATTTCAAGAACAATTAGAAGTGCTACAAGTGAAAAGAACGAAGAGGCAAATAAGTAAGTGGACTCAGACAAACATGACCATTTTTTCACTACAGAGAGCAAAGGCAATTCAAAAAACAGTAATAGAGATACGGTAAACAATCACTGCCCATGTGATGTACTTGATCTAAGAGATTTTAGAGTTGGAATAAGCAAAAATGAAGAGATAAAAAGAAGTCTATATGCTACCCACAAGGGAGACCATGCAAGTAAATGTCACTGTTGTTAGGTTTTATTATGTAGTATTTTCTAGCTAATATTAGGAAACAGTCACCTGAAATTCTGGCCTACAAAGTACTTGAGAACAGAAATTCAGCACTTTCTCTCAACTGGTTTCTCTGAAATACACTTCTCATTTTTTTTTCCCAATTATACTTTTTTCCTCTTTTCTATTCAGATGGGACAAGCAAGTCTTCTAAATTATTTTATATATTTTTAACAAAACAAAACAAAACAAAAAGAAAGATAAGAATATATTATTTTTTAAGTAAAATTCCTTTTAATGCAAGAGATTGAGATTTTCTTGCCTCTAAATTATGGCCTATTAAATCACTGTGATACAGAACAACAAGAGAAGTTTTTCCAGAATATCCCATTTCTAAGATCTTTCTCAAATGCGACTCATCATTTTCCAGATAATTCATGGAGCTTTTACTGTGTGCTGTGATATATAAACTCCAGAAACCCATGTACTGAGATTAAAAGGTCTCACTATCAGGTGCTGAGTGCTCTATATGACTCTGTATTTTCCTTTTTAATCTACTTACAGTTGCATGGTCTTTTCCCAAACTGCATTTGGTATCAGAAGCTCTGTGATAACAAAGTTCCTCTTGACCCACATTCAGCACAGCAGCAAGAGACATGTTTGAGAGACTTGTCATAGCAGGAATTGGGTTTTCATCTGAAAGCTCCTGACAACTCGAGGCAACAGGGTTCCAGTCTATAAGCATTTCTATATCTTTTTTGGAAGAAACTGGATGAAGTAAAGCCACTAATTAATTTAATATGTATGTGCACAATACACAGCTGAAAACACTGAGCAGCACTGTTCTTGGGACACACAAGTGATATAAGGACATGACTTAAATGTAACAATTCCAATTTAGGCTTGAAGGTGGAGCTTACATTAAATTAACAAAGCATAACTTGCTTTGTCATGGCAATGGCAATGGCACCATTTGCCTTGAGAAACTGGAAAAGATTTCACGTATTATTTTCTTTACCTACCTCTTTGTTTTTCTACCACTGTAGATACCTTCTACTAGAATTTGTAAAGATAATTGTGGGCACCCTGAATGTCCAGTGAAACTTTCTCATTTCTTGTAGCATTTTCTTTTCTTACACTTGGCCACATCTGTGTGCTTTCAGCTTATGCTGCTGTGGTGCACTGTATTTGAGGCTGTGACTTATTATGACAAAGAAAACTTGTTTTTAATGCATGAGCTATTGACTCATTTGTTAAACAATTTACCAGCAAACAAGCTTGCTTCAGTGCTTCATAATTCATATTGACTGGTGTTTGCTGCTCAGAAAGAGCTTAGGATCTTGGTTATCCCAGCCAGAGCCAATTGTCCTAATTAATAGCATTAACATGAGGGATGCCTTTAAACAAAGATTGATTGCTGCCTGCTCCAGCCATCTGAGAATGCCCACAGATCTGAAGCAATATAATTTTAACTGCCAAAAATTCCTTTCTTCGTGTTGTAGATGTCACTCAGTAAACCACATACTACTGTGCAGCTTTCCCATTTTGCAAGAAACACAAAACCATACTGTTTGAGGAGGGAACATGACCTTAGAAAATATTTTCCCTATCGCCAAATGCTAAATTGTTTATATATTGTAAATAACAAGTGATATGTAAGGTATTTCTACTTATACGTTAAAGCTGGGGTTTTTTATACATATACTGTGTTGCTAGATTGAGATTGTTCAGGTGAGGGTTGGTGTGTGTTTGCATACAGACCCTAAAATTCCTGAAGTCATTTGCTGCCCAGAGGAATGTGGGGTTTGTAAGATTTACATTAGCACTGTAAAGTAGGTGAAGTTGTAAAGAAGTGATGGTGAATTGCCTGAAAATAATGGGGTTTGTCTCTTTTCAGAACATGCACTTGTATTCTGTTTTGATCCATTTTCTTGCAAGCATAGGTAAGAATTGAATGTCAGTGCAGTTGTCTCACAGAAGTAAAGTTGGTATGAATAGTGAATGCTAACTTGAAAGGTGGTACTGCTAGTGATCATCCTAATTATATACGTGGTATATTCTAAAATGATCCAGCAATTCTCAAATATTCACACTTAAAGGAAAGAGAAACTATATTGCAGAAAATATGGAGAATATTTTATCGGTCATGAATCATGAATGGTCTGGAAGGGATCTTAAACATCATCTCATTCCAACCCCCTGTCCCTGGACAGGGACACCTTCCACTAGATCAGGTTTCTCAGAGCTCCATCCAACTTGGCTTTGAACATTTCCAGGCATAGGGCATCCAAAACTCTGGGAAACCTCTTCCAGTGCCTCACCACCCTCACAGTGAAGAATTTCTTCCATATAACTAATCTAAAGCTACTCTCAGTTTGAATCCATTCCCCTTTGTCCTGTCCCTACATGCTCTTGTAAAAAGTCCCTTTCTGGCTTTTCTGTAGGCTCTCTTCAGGTACTGGAAGGCATCAATTAGGTCATATCTAAGCTTTGTCATGGCACCTCAGATAAATGGTCTTAACTGTATCTTTAGCTAGCTGAGTCTTTTCAGTGACAGCGTTTCATTTTCTTCAACCTGAGAAGACATCAAATGAAATTGGTAAAGTGCAGCCTGGGTTTAAGCAGGAGAAATTCTGGTGATTATAGTTGTTTTTATATTTTGCCAATTCCACGGCTTGCTGTCTATTTACAGCCTTTTTCACAGCACTATTTCCAAGTAATTTCCATTAGAGGACTGTGCAGATCAGGATCATATATTTGCTGGATTGTGTTTTGTTAAAATAAACATCTGCATTTTCATCCTACATTTGTGCCCAGATGTTAACAGAAAAATGTGCACCAGTAATATTGACTTCTTAGTCATTAGTGTCTGCTATGCTGGTATTTCCCATGTTTCATGCCTAGAGAAAATACATTCTCTCCATTTGAAAGCAAAGTTTTTTGATGGGGCAATAGAAAAAGCAAGTCACTTGGGAAACTACTGAAATATCATGAACTGTCTGATAGGAGCAAGTTTGAGAGCCAAAAATGCTACAAAAGCTGTCTTTCCTAGAACTGCTGCATATGCATAAAGATATTTTGAACTCCCACAAAAGAGACACAATTATGAACTTTAGTATGGGGGAGATTTTTACCTACCTCTAGATAAGGACCTGGCTTTTAGGGTACATGCTCATGGAGTGACCAGACTGTGAATAAACATTTGAGATTTCCAGGTACTTGGCAGTTGCTGTGGATCGTGCTAGTAAAGATATTGCGGAGGGCCCCAAGCTCTTGCTATTAGATAACTGAGCTCATACAAATGGTTGTCTTAGATAAATGATATTGGGGCAGGGGGTGGGTTAGCAATGAGAGATGGGATCAATCAAATGTCTCTGTGAAGTCTTTCTCCAAGACGTTTGTTCATGAGGATTTAGCCAGAGGGCACTGGAGCTTTGCTTACAAGGTCACGAGTTCTGTCTTACAACTCTGGTGGAAGAGCACTCCTGAACATGGGAAAAAGCTTTCACTTCCTCTAAGCCAAACTGATTTTCCCTAAAAGCAGTGTTTGCACAACGATCCCCACCTATGTAGTATTAATGTAGTTGAAAATGTAGATACAATTACGGAAATACCTACTTCCCTCTTTGCTCCATGCCCTGTTTGGTCATCACTTATAGTTCTCCTGTATGGCTTGTTACTCCAAATATCCAGTCCCTACAGGTAACGATAACAGCAGTGACCTCCAGCATAAAAACTAGTGCCTATTAAAAAGAGGGAAAAATTTAACAGGAAGAATTGCTCACTTGGAACGACTTAACATTGTATAAAAGACACTATAGTAAGTCCTGTGCTAGCAGGTTTGGCATTGTTTTTGGAACATAAGGGACAGCTGACACCTCAGTATAAAACAAGCCACAGCAGCATCTGTTGTCCAAAGGAAATACTTCACTGTATATTTTGAAGAAGAAAAATTGGGTGAAATATCCTGGGAAACACCTCAACAATGTCTCTTTCAGACCTCCATCTTGGGAGTTGTTAACAGATTTCTAAGTAGATGTAACTACTCCTTCCCACTGCTATCTGGGTGCCACCAAAGTTGCTTCTGGGCTCAGCTTTGGCCAGTGGTGAGTCTGTCTTAGAGCCAGTTGGTCCTGGCTCTGTCCAACATGGGGCAAGCTTTTGGTCTATTCTCACTTGCAGCTCCCCAGGTACAAAAACCTTGCTACAGAAAAGCAATCCAGTCTCCTCTGCCATTTCGCAGAATCAAAAATTGGATAAGATTGGAAGGGACCTCTGAAGATCAACTATGTAACACCCCTGCTCAAGCAGGGTTCCTTAGAGCACGTTATGCAGGACTGTGTCCAAAGAGCTTTTGAATATCTCCAGAGATAGAGACTCCACAACATTCCTTGGTAATATGTTCCAGTGCTTGGTTACCTGTACAGTAAAGAAGTTCTTCCTCATATTCTGATGGACCCTCCTGTCTGTTGCTGCCCGTTGACTTCCATCCGACTGCTTGTCACCACCGAGCAGAGCCTGGCTCCATCCTCCTGACTTGCTCCTTTCAGATACTTAGGTACATCGATAAGGTCCTCCCTCAGTCTTATCCATGCTAAACAGGACCAGCTCCCTGGGCCTTTAGCTATGAGAAGAGTAAAGGAAAAAGAAGAAGAGTGCAGTCAGCAGTTTCTTTAGCCTGAAACATCTCTGACCTTGGAGCTGTTATTGAACAAGGCCCCGAGCGCTTCCACTCTTGTTCCTTGTTTTATGTATTTAAAATTGTTTGTTGTCCAATTTTGAAAAGAACTCCAAATGAAGCAGTTGTAGGGGGGGACCTTGTTGCTGAAGGGCAGCTCTTCCTCACAGAACTGCAGTCTCCTACTTTTCCAGAGGAACAGCTCTCTCTGACTTTCTTCATCTGTTGCTGTTTCTCCTGCACTGCCATGTAGGGTCTGGCTGGATCTCCAGCAACACCTTGGCTTGGGAGTTGTTATGAATTTCTAATTAGATGCCACTACACCCTTCCATTGCTGTGGGAGTACAGACCATTGATCATAACTGCTGCTTACAGAATTTCCACTGGAATAAACATGCGCCGATATTTTCGGGAATGATGTGATGCGTGCCTATCTTGCACT
>WAAE01002280.1:0-36942 GCA_013400495.1 Nicator chloris | reverse complement strand
AAAATATAATAATAATAATGATAGGAAAAATAGAGAGAGGAATAAAACAAAAGAAAGAAAAGTGATGCAGAATAAAATTGTGATCTGTTGACCAATACTCATCCCATCCCTGAGCAGCAGTCAGTCCCTCCCTGCCACATCTCTCCACTCTGTGTACTAAGCATGACATTCCAGGTTATGGAATTTCCCTTTGGCCAGGTTGGGTCAGCTGTCCTGGCCGTGCTCCCCCCTGCTTTCCTGTGCAGCTCCTCAATAACAGAGCATGAGACGGAAAACTTCTTGATGTCAGAACTCCTTAGCAGCACCTAAAACATCGGTGTGTTATCAACATAATTCTGGTATTAAATCCAAAACACAACACTGTACCAGCTGCCAAGAAGAAAATTACCTGTATTCCAGCAGAAACCAGGACATGGGACTGACTGCATCTGCTGCTCATTGCAAAGCCATTTGGCATTCCTTCACTCTTGTTTATTGTTTATGTTTACTGAAGGTGGTGTTGCCTCTCTTTGGTGAGAGAAAATGTTGAGTTCTGAACAGGAAACACAGTCCTCACTGTAGCATGTGGATATTTTTTAACAGACAGCAGGGAAGAAAGTCTTTGGTTGAGGGTAGGTGGATGAGGAAGAAGAGGGAGCACAAGATATACAGAGAAGGAGGCTCATGCTGCAAGAGGAGAGCACAGATGGAGTAGGTGACAAACAGCACAGGCTCTGTGGTGTATCTGATAACCAGAAGAAAATTGCTATTCACAAAAATGTTGCTAATATTCCTTTTAGCTGGAATTCCATCTCCCATTTATTTTGGAGCTTTGATAGATACCACTTGCTTGAAGTGGGGTTCTATGACTTGTGGTGGAGAAGGAGCATGTAGGATGTATGATATTGTCACATACAGGTATAGTTTCTACTTTATTTTGATTTCTCCTTCTATTATTGCACACATAGAGATGTAATTTTATCCACTTTATGTCTTCCTAGTAGACAAACTGCTCCTGTGTTAGAGATGTGACACAATTTTCTTTGGCATTGGTTTTATTTGTCAAGTACAACATTTGACACAGACATTGGAAAAACCTTTGAACAGAAATGTTCTGGTGCCATAATATTTACTAATAACCTTTCATGAGAACAAGCCTTAAAAACACTGAGTTATGATAAAAATGCTAAAAAGCAGTTAGCTCAAGTGGGAAAAAGGTTTAATGGGTGATTGCAGCATCTTTGAACAAAAAATGGTTGAAACAGTAATTGAATATAAAAAGAGAAGAATTTTATAGAGAAGATACAGTTACTCAAGTTGGAAATTGGCCCAGAATGCTGCATGTTACGTTTTTGTAGTCCTTGAAGGATCATTGTGGGGTTTTTAAAGAAAAATCTTGTTGAACTTGTGGCCTCATACTAATTCATTGTTATACTGTGTTGAGGTTGATTTGGAAAAATATTCTTATGAATACTTAGAAATTTTAACCAGGTAGTCTGAACCCTTTCAGGACTCTCTCTTTTCCCTATGGAAAAAGCCTTAAAAGTACCTGAATTTACTGGCTAAATAATTTGCCTGAAATTGGGAGATGTAAAAGGCCATTTTGCTGACTGACATATTCTCTGTTCTCACATTCTCATCTTCTGTGAGATCCAAAAGCATCAGGGCACAAGTTTTAGAGTGGCTGTGTAATCCTCACAAAACAATGTTTGCTGAAGCGTTTTGCCCTTTTTTTACAAATGCATATATTTAATGAAACTCATTATTTATTTCAGGTGGCTCTATCTTGGTCTGCCAGCAGTGTTACGTGGAGTGTCCTATATCCCAAGTACACTAATTCTCCTCCTTTTAAAGAAGAAAGTGAAATCTGAAAAGCCAGTCTTAATAAATGCCCCAATAGAAATGCAGGATAAAGAACAAGAAGCAGTGAAATAGCATTTAACAAGGACATGTTGGGGAAAAAAAAAATTGCAGTGTAAATATTGGATATATCCTTGTGAAAAATTTTGTACTTTAACTAATGAACACTTGGACAGAGATGAATAGAATTACACATAGTTGTATCCTACTTACACTATAAAAGTATCAGTTTGTAAACACAAAGCACAGGAAAAATACGTTTGGTTCAAAAGAACAAGGACTAGAAATAAGAAAACTTATGAAATGCCAGGTTTGAGTTGTCTGAGCAAAGGGCTATGAAGCAGAAACATGTGTTCAGTCCTGTTTCACTGAAAACAGAGAGAATTTTGCATTTGACTCCAAGTGATGCCAGATTACCTCTTGGAATCCTCACAAGGTCTCTGTCTCTCTCTCGTTGACTGTAGACAGCATTTGTGGCTTTTTTGGGCCCCAGTTTTTCATAAATTTATTTATAGATATTATTAGTCCTTTCAGGCAGGGATTGTTTGTTATTCTGCATAGTATAGGTGGTCAATATATTGGAAACCTGGTTTATGACATGGTCTGGGTGTTGTGGTAATAATAATAAATTAAAAAATTACATTTTTAAAATACGCTTTGTTATGGTGATGTTTTAAGATTTGCATAGAACATTGACAAGGAAAGGTCATCAGGATTCATTACTTCAGTTACCTGCTGCCCTGGGATGTCTTAAATATATAAGGAAAAAAAACCCCAAATGTCTCAGGTAAGAAAAAAATGAAACCCTGTTAAGTCATAAAAGGTGTCCCTGTTGTTTAATGCATCCATGTTTAGCATCTAATTTGGCACTGCCTCATGTTTGGTCCCAGTGCAGAGAACCCTTAGGTCTGCCTGCCAGCGTCCATGCAATAACTTCCTAAGGCTTTTTATTACAGGTCCTGGTTATTATTCCCCACTGCATAAGGCATGGAGGGAGTTTGTGGAACCACCACAGACCAATGCTCCAGCACCTGCAAATATTTCCTACTTATTTATTCCATATGGCACAGACCTGCTCCCATTTCCACCACCTGGGGCCTTCTGCAACCACCGAAAAGTGGGAAGGATATTTTGCCACAGTAGTTCATTAGTCCAGTGACAATCTCATCACTTCAAGGTGTCTTACTGACATCATATGTGTGTGTGCTTGGAATTGCTTCCTGTCCTTGTGGAATCAGTGAGAAAAGATCCATTTCGTCCCACAGAGCAGGAAATCAACTCTGGAATTTAAAGTTTCTTGAAATACAGTGATCCTTAAAACTAATTATTTTGGAAAGATCTGTCAAGCCCCTGTCTCCCTTTGTAATGGATGATAGAGCTGAACAGATGTAACATGAGGAAGGGAAATGGGAACATGATGAAAAAAACAAACATGATGCAGCCAGGAACAGAGCAGAACAGAGAATTCAGCTCCCTATTAAACCACAGATATCCCAGAAGCTTTGTGGACATTTGAAGCTGATTTTGAGCATTGTTCTTGCTAGCATGGGGCACTCACTGAAAGCCATCATTCTTCCTTGTGGTTATATTCCTCCAAAGCTGGAGTTAAAAATCCTTTGCAGACTTTTAGTCACAGCTTGGTGCCAAGGTAACCTGGGAAACTTGAAGTTACAGAGCACCAGAATCTCACAGCTGTAGGAAACAAAAGGGCTTTGTCAAGTAGGCAAATCTGTGCCACTTAAATGGAGCACTGCCAAAGGGTCAGACCTAGTTAACTCACTGTGTTTTGAAGTGGAAGGAAGCAGATAGGAACGTTTCCAAGTTTTAAAATTAGCATTTCAGCAGGAACGTTTCCAAGTCCTCCATTTAGCATTCCAGTAGATGTATTAACGTTGTGTTTGATCCAGTTCATCAGCCTGAGAATCTCACAGTGAAATAGGCCACGTTCCCCAGGGGCTCTGCTGCCCAGATTGTGTGTCCAGGTAGGCAGTGCTGGTTGGGTGATGCCTCCTTAGAGAAGCTTCTGGGCATAAACCCGTGGTGGGAACATTGCTTCTCCAGAGCAAAACCAGAAAACAGAGGCTGTGGGCTGTGCCAAGGTGATCCTCACAAATCCTGTATGATATGCCATGCCTGGTACCACAGACATCCTAGGGTTGGGTTGGGAGGTTAGAAAATTACTCTTAAAGCTACTCCTTCAAATGTAAAGCCAGGCTTTGGGCTGGATTCCTTCAGGTTTTAACATGCTGACCTCGATTCAGTAAACCATTTAAAAATGTGCTTAAAAATGAGAGGCCTTACTGATATTTATTGTTTAAATAGGTGACACTGGGCATTTCAAGAGTGAACCCCAAACTGACGTGGTTGTGACCCCCATTGGAACAGAGGTGGGGTACAGGAGGTACTTAGAGAGCATTCATTGTGCTTGAATGTTTGGTCTGGTGCTGGTCTGATGTTTCAAGCACCAAGACCTGTGCCAGCACTGTGGGTAGCACAAGCCACAGATGGGAATCATGGCAGTAGAAGTAACAGTGGTGTAAAGTTCATAAAGCAACAGCACGTGAATATCCGAGCTGATAAATCCAATATTAAATGATAGAAATGGGTGGTAGGTTTATTTTCTGAGTGCCTGAGAGCCCAGCAGATGGCTCTCACAGCACAACCAACCACGTGTCTCTGTCACCGAAGTTTCAACCCACTGAAGAGTGCCCAAGAGCTGAATTTTGATCCTTAAGCCTACCAAGGTGAAGGCTGGGTGTTGGTGCCTGGATGTGGCTGCTGTCAAACACTGAGAAACAAACACTTGAAGTTTTTCTGGCAATGTGATTCTCTTGGAGGTATTTTAAGGGCAATGGTTCATGAACTCTGCACACAAGTGTTTATTTAGCATTTTTGAGATGTATTTACCTAGCATTTTGCACTCATGGTCTTTTATAATGATCCTTGATGTTCCATTGGGGGTTTTTTTGACTGTGGTCAGCTGTTGAGCCATCATTTTCTATGAAATAACAAGTCTTCAGTCTCACTGAAAAATGTCAATGCTTTTTAAAATGCAGATCTCTGTGCATGAGCAGGCTATGTGGGTTTTTTGCTTGTTTTCACTATTTTCTCTGTATTTTAATTTAATTGCTACTACTTAATTGCCAAGTCTCTATTATTTTACAGTCTTATTTGTATCCTAAGACATCCTGTGTCTGGTATAAACTTCATTGTCATCCTGCTGCTTCCAGCTTTTAACAATTGAAACCTATTCTTGACACATGTGATGAACATTTCTGATTATGCATATTGCCCAAGCTATGATCATGTTTGTTTTGTTTTGTTTTTTCTTGAGAGAAAATTACTCATTTGGGAGGAAAATATGTTACCTGACAAGCTGATTTTCATTAGTGGACAGAAGGGAGGGGTGATGACCAAAGCTCCATCCTTACACTATAATTTGGTTGAGGTCATGTCTGATTGTGATATGATGCTGGCTTTGTGTTTGTGATACAAACATATTACAGTAACACGTGTAGCCTCTGAACACATGAGCACCACAGTTTTGGGTCAGTATTACTGGCAGTTTAACTTTCTTTATTTGTGATTTCATCTGTGGTGAGCAGTGGGCTGTTTTTGTAACCTATCTCAAGTGGAGTTTTAGCAGCTGACTTCCCTACAGACTTTTCTCATCCAAGCAAGCCATGGTACCAGAAGCTAATTCAGCCTGTGGTTGTGCAGAGGAACACCCTGAGAATAACAGGGATGGGATTTGGCATGCAAAGAAGCCAAATCACTTTTTAGTTTATGTAAGTCTGGTCATGTGATACAAACTGGATATATCCAGCAACAACTTCTTGGCTACTGCTGCCTTGCTGCCTTTTTTTTTGTTTTTTTTCCACACTGAATTGTTGTTAGTCTTTTCTTTTCTTAACAAGGCATGAAGTGTTCCCAGTTATGATGCTTGGGATTTTGAACTTTCTTTGTTTAGGACTTTCTCTGAGAATGTAGAAAATTACTTGGTAATTGCCCCTCTCTTGCTTTGTCCAGGGAATCAAGGGCATACTTTTCTTAAATCACAGCAGACTAAAATCACAGGGTAAAACACAGAGGATCCCTTTGGAAGGTGAAATCTTAGGTGTTGCAATGCCTGACTTCCTTCTAGAAGAGGCCATTCTGTAGCTCCAGAAGTGTGACATGTGCCTATTAATTTCCAGGAGAGCTGCTCAGGGCTTTTGCTCACATGTGTGACCATGGGTGGCAGCTTGCTGGATCTGACAGCCTGGGCAGAGCAGGAGGAAGGCCCTTACCTGGAGGCAGAAAGCCTCATTACAGGTGGGAAATGGTGGTTTAAAATAAGTGGTTCATTACAGGGGTTTTGCTTTTTAAAAGGCCTTGATCCCCTGTGTTGGTGGAAAAGCTGCCTGGCTTTGTGAGGTTATCACTTAAATGGTTCCAAAACCAGCTTTGGAAAAACAAACTTCTCATTTGAGGTTAATGAGACACAGAGTGGGCCAGTTCATGCTGTACCTTTGCTGTTACTATTGTTTCAAGGCAGCTGCATGCTGGCTGGTACACCATGGATTTTCCTTCTTCTCAAGAAAACTTTCTGATATAAAGACACAACCACATGTAAAACAAGCTCAAGTTTCTGCAGAAATATTCAGAATTTTAAAAAAAATTCCCAAGAGGGCACAAGACTCATGGAGTTTTTTGTTGTTGTTGTTATTCTTTTTTCTTTTTTTTTTTTTTTTGTTTTTTTTTGTTTTGTTTTGTTTTGTTTTGCTTCTGGTGGTGGTGGTGATGTAGTTTTTTACCTCCCATTGTAACCCTGAATGATCTTCTTGGTGAGTCTGTATAATAAGACAGTAACATTTGCAGTGTTACTGCTGCTGCTTTGGGAGTTCTACTTCCATGACCAGGATCTTGCAGGAATATGCCTTTCAGATGTATATATATATATATGTATCTATGCACACAGACACAAACAGACGACTTGTTTCAGACACAGATAACTTTTTTATGATCTCTGTCAATTTCCCAGCATTTCAATTTAACAAGTTAATTTAACTTCCCTTTTCATTTGGATTCTTTTTCTGTAGAAGCCTGGCATCTGAAATCCCATCCTGGGTGCTAGAGAAGTTGTTTCTAAGTTCAAATATAGGAAAGACAAAGCTATTCATTGTTTCCAAGTTCCTCTGTTAATTTATCTTGTTATGTTTTCAAGTCAGAAAGGCCTGAGCAGCAGAGGCTGGATCCAACTATATGCTGTCCTCACAGAGACCTTAAGATCCAGTGTAGGATTTTCCTGTGTTAATTAGACAGGACTATGTAGAGAAGAGAAGAGCTGGTATTTCTCCAAATCTTATTTCTGTATGAATATCATGAACTTGATGTTATACACACACAGAATCAGACAGTGGTATTGTTAAAAAAAAAAAAGAAAGAATAATGGCTTCAGTAAACACCTGGAGACATGAAGAGTGGTAGGTGTGGGAGAGCTGTTTTCCTTCAGTACTGCAGGCTGATAAATCCCAAAAAATCCATATCACACAGAAACCCTTGGGTTCTGAGGGTGAGCCATTGCAATCATTCAGTGTAGGTGGTGTAACTGGTACCTTCTCCTCCTCCCTTTTCTGATATGTGAATTTTTCACAGTGTATGCAATTCCAAGTGGACAGGAGCCAGTGCAGGGCTGCAGTTCAGTCTTCCAGGTGCAGAAATCCCTGATAGGGAATTACTCTGTGAAATTCAAAGGCCTGAGTGCCCAAAAAAGACAGCTGAGCTGAGCTGTCAATACTCATTTGCTTGTCTTTATCACAAACTCACAATAATAGTTTTAAATAAAGAGACAGGGAGAGAGAGAGTACCAAGATTGAGGTTAGTCTGAATATGCCTTTAGTGCAAAAAAAAAAGTAAACAGGCAGGAGAAGAGGTTCCAAGGGGATCCATTAGCTTGTGTTAGCATGGAAAGGGATCTGGATGACTCCCTGATGCACAGTGAAGAAAAACTGCTCCCCCGGGTTTTGGGCTGGCAGGTAATTCTCTGGAATAAAAGATGTTGCCTGTGGTCACTGGGAAGGGAGGGCAATTAGCAGAGGGTGCTGTGGCTGACATCCCTGGCATTGGCACTACAGCAGGAGAAAAAACATCTGGTGCCTCTGCCTCGGGTGTAACAACTGCACTGCGAGCTGTAAATGGGAGCTCCAGGACTGCCAAAGGGGAGTTCAACTCCTCTCCCTCTGTAAAGTGCTGGAGAATGCAGGCAGGGCTGGTAATGAACAGATGGGAACAATTCAGGGTCCCAGTCCTCTAATTCTAGTTCTGACTGAGTTGGTTTAACACTTTTGACTTTATAAATTGGGTACAGTAAATAAATTACAGTCTTTACCCTCAGTAAAAAATTACTTCTTGGCATATATTTATTGATTTTTGCCAAGTCAAATTTTAAGATATAGGTGGCATGACTTCTATTGCTTCTCTGGAGATTGTTTTATTCTCTGTTAATTTTTCTCTCTTGGAACCTTTCCCAGTATGTCACAGGCACCCTGTCATGCTCATTTTTTTAATTTTAATACAGAGTTTCTCATCCAATTTAACATTAATTATTTTTTCTTTGATATTTTTTCATTCTTCAAGTATTTACTAGTGTCAGTCTCCCTAAAGCAAGGCTGTGCCTTCCCTATGTACTAGGTATATTATGATTTGTCTCAAGAATGCATGAAATCTGTGTCATGCTCAACATGCTATTGCTCTGAAAACTGCTTCCTGGTGGCATTTTGTTTTGCTTCCTTGAAAAATGTCCTACTGTATATTGCTTTAACACGATGCTGTGTGAATTTTTTACCTTTGAGGTTTTCCAATAATTTGGGACATTAAAAAACAAAAAGCAAAGAGCTATTTTTTTGTAAATTGAGTTGTCATTAGTCCTGTGTTGCTGAGTGTCAGAAACTTGTCTCAGGGACTCCTGCTTTTGCTCTACAGAACTTCTGTAACAAAGAAATGTAGGTATAAAGAACCATGCTGCTTCCTGGAGCAGAACACCAAAACAGTGATTAGAGCTGTATCAATGATACCTCTGACTTTTCTTCCAGATCACAGAGGGTGATATGTTTACATTCCTCAGAAGAAAGGAATTCTCATGGGATGTTTGCCTAAGTTTGTGCTGCACAACCATGTTAATGATAGTTCACAAAATGTTTGCTCTCGTAAAAACTCAGCTTGCTCAAAACCAATTACTGAAACTGATGCTTAAAAAATTCTTAATGCATAGTTTTGTCGAAAGCCAAAACTCTACGTAAAATGTTTTTTTCAAAAAGTGGGTGTGGGAAAAGAAGCCTTCTTTGGAACTGCAAAGGGATGTACTGATCTGAAGATAATTTAGGAAATGGATTCCTTGAAGCTTCCCACATCCATCTCTTTTTAAGTGAAAGCACAAAGTTTTACATTTTCTTTAATGACTTTTGAAACACCATTTAGTAGAAAAACAGCTCTAGGTTGCATAAATAACAATAATCTTGCATATAAAAAAAGTACTTTAAGATTTCTTCATACTTAAAAAAATTGAAAGTAAGTTTATAATATCCAAATATACAAACAAATTGGTATTGAGATGCTCCTTCTATGTTTCCCACCAAGGACATAATGAAAACTTTTTGAGAATTATTTAATAAGTTGTTATTATTGTGCTTATGAATAGAAGAGCTGGCTAGCACTTAAACATATACCACTTTGATAAGCCACAGCTGTTTAGACCCATCATAATGCTCACAAGAGTTCCTCCTATGACTTTGGTCAAATTTATTGGATTCCAGAGGATTTTCACTCTTTTTGCAGAAGAGAAAAAGGGATTTTCACTCTTTTTGCTTTTATGTCATCATCCACAGGGAGCTAAGATTGAAAGTGTCCTCCTTGTACAGATGTGCTACTGGAAGTGCCCAGAGTTAGCTGTTTACAAGGAAGGGTTTCTCTCCACTGCTGCTCTGCTCATGAAGGCACCACCACACTCTGTGACCCAGCTCCCTGCTCCTTTTAGCCTGCCTCAGGCACACTTTGCATTCCCACAGGGCTGGCACAGGCAGTGGGCAGGTCCCACTCTGAGCTGTAGCTTAGAGAGGCCATCAGAGATCTTGGCCTGAGAAAAACATCAATAATAACATATTTGAAGATGATTTCCTTTGGGTTGTATTCCACTACAGACCTGCTTGTTTACTTTCTTTTGATACAAACCTTCTGTGGCAAAAAAAAAGCTGTGATTTTTAGAAGCTAAATTTCTCCATCAGTTCATCAGATTTGTGCTTAATTGAGCCTGCTCATAAAGCACTTGCAAAAGGTGATTTCCAGTGGCATTCATTGAAGTGGGCATCCCTTTTCCAAAGGCTGTCAGTGGCAGTCAAACTTCTCCTTTTCAGCTTTGAAAGCATCCCCACTCTGGGCTGTCCCAGTCTTGTGATGTTTTGTTTTAAAGCCTAGGGTGCATCTAAATAATAATTCCTTTATTCAGGTTAAAGCATTGTTCCGGCATGTGCTGGAGGTCCAGATGGGAAGTCTTGCAATAATTCTGACAAAAACTTGATTTTTACAGGTATCCATTTCTTTTTCAGCAGGGTATTTAATTCAAGCACAAATTAAATCTAAATGCAAAGGCACAGCTTACTAAGAAGTGTTAGCTGTTGGAATAACTTATAATGCCTATTTCTCCAAGGTTCAATACTATTGTTTCCATATAAGCATACATATAATTCCTGTCTTACAGTTTGAAGAGATCATAACACTCCTCATCAACTGCTATTATTGTTTGAGGTTTTTACACAAGAGTACACAGGAGGGTCCCATCCTTCGGGAGGAAATTCCCTTACTGGTGAGTTAGATGGCATCAATTTTGCATGATGCCTGTGAAGAGTTGCCAAATTAATTTTACAGGAGAAAATTCTCATAGAAGAGCACTTTGAAATTATTTTTGCCACTTGTATCTTTGTCTTTTGTGAGTTTTCTTTGGGATCCAAAGAGGCTGGAATTAATAAAATAGGATCAAATGATTGCTTGGCTTAGCAACCCCAAATCCTCTGCGCACTTTTCCAGAGGCGAAAAATTGGTGTCAAGAAAAACACAGAACAACTCACGTACAAATCACACCTCTAAGAACTCTCTTCATATTGAAGCAGAGGATTAACAGGTTTTGTCCCCTCTTTTGGCACACGCTGTCCTTCAGTGTTTCAGCAGGAGTAGGGTACAACCTATCAGAGTTCATGTTCCTCCTCCCCTCTGCAACTGAGGAAACTCACGATGTGACTTGCAGACTGAGCTCCCTGAACCTTGCTCTTGCAGCCCCATCAGCCCTCTCCCGGCTGCCAGCCTGGCCCTTGGGCTTGTGCTGCTCCAGGCTGGGGCTGTGTTTGGCAGGAAAGCTCAGTCAGTGCAACTGAGCATAACTAAAGCGGTGACAAGCGGGTCCCCCTCGTGCAGAGCTTTCTCCACCCCTGAACAAGAGGCAGCTCCGGAGTGGAAGCTGCCATCTGCTTCACCTCAGCGTGGCAGGAGGCCAGGGCTAAAAATTCTGCGGTTTTTTGAGTGACTGCCACACAAGATAACCTCTTGGAGGGAGGAGATGGCTGAGCACTCTCTCTCTCGGGGTGTCCTTACGCGTCCCCGGCCGCAGAGCATCCTGCAGCCTTTTGCTGCGGTTCATCACACACTGTGCAGCCAGCCAGGCACGTCCCATCAGGGACACCACGTCCTGCTTTGGGAACGTGGAAGCTGGTGCTGCACAGCCAGGCTGGGAGGAGGCAGCTCCTCCCACTGCAGCTGCTCCTGGGGCCGTTTGCAGGGGGCTCTTGCACCCACCTGGGCACACCCCACTGCCAGCCCTGCTCACACTGGGAGCAGCAACAACAAACACTTCCTCATTGGTAACCTGCTCTGCTGTTTTTGAGTTTCTGTGCTGCCGTGGGCCTTGCAGAACAGGTTCCCAGGACAGCCAGCTGTCAGGCTGGTGGCTGACACAGCAGCCCACGGTGTGGCTTGTGGAGAGGCTCTGGTGTGTGCTGCTGGTGCTGTGCTCGGCCACTGGGCTGGCCAGGATCTGGCAGATGTGCCTTTCCTCTCCAGGACTGCCCTTCCACAGCAAGAACCCTTTTCCTCACCTGCCAGCAGCTGCTGTATCACAACTGATTTGGACAAGGCATGATGGCAAACGCTGTCACAGGCTCTGGAGCTCAGATTGAAAAAGCTGCAGAAGGCTGTTTCTATGGGAGCACTGAAGTCTTTTATGGTGGGATTCATCTCTCCTGACTTTTTGTTGTCAAAAGCTGATCTTGGCTACCTAGCCTTTCACAGCCATAGCTGGAGTTCATTCCATCTCCTGCCTAAAGTAAGTATCTATAGTAGATCAAAGAACCCATGCCTTTGGGAATACTCCTTTTTCCTCCTCTGACTATAAGGCAGTCCCGATTGAGTGGCTCATCTGGATGTGTCTGCACTGAATCCATGTAGTGCTGCCTTGTAAGTGGATATTTCCATCTGTATTCAAGGATCACAAGGAGTGTCATGTCCTCTATAGATAAACTTCTGTGTATTCAACTTCAAAATACAGTTCTTGTGGGTGTCTCATCTTGGGAACTGTGTTTAAGAGCCTGCTCTCCTGACAGACAATGGGCTTGCCAGGGCCTTTCCAACATACTTAACTTTCTTCACCTGCTTGCAGACTGACAGCAAGAATAAATAGGGAACCCATTGCTAATGTTTATACATCTTTTTCCTGCTAACTTTGCAATATTGTAATAGTTAAAAGCAGTCCATATACAGGTTGCAGTACGTGTAAATTTGACATTGTCAGATGATGCAAAATCTGCTTCATTCTAATGATATTCTGGTAAATGAAACTGAGCTTTTTAAAGGTTAAAAAAAATAAAATAAGGCATTAAGAAGTAGGCAAAAATAACGGTTCTTCACCTGAGTAGAAGTATGAGAATGAGAATCAATTTCTCTGAATAATAGGTTTGATAGATTTCCCATATTCTGAACTCTTTTAAGAGAAAGTGAGTTTCTCCATGTATATTGTTCCCTTACATTAAAACTAAATTAATTTAACAGGAAGTCAGCATTTAAATAGTAATGCAGGAACACTGCATTAAAATGATCATAGAAAAGAACACTTTGTTCTGTTGCAAATATTTTTATGAAATGATAGAAATAAGCTTTGTTTTGATTTGCTCAGTGAGAGCAAATATAGATCATATAGTCCTGCTGGTAAAACAGAAAAACTGAAACTTTAAATTAAGACCCATAATAAATCAATAAATAGATAATGATCACAGAAAAATGTGTCAAATTCTATGAAGAAAAATCCAATAACAAGTGCAAATATTGCAGATAAAATGATTGTCTGCAGTTAACCTGCAAACTTCAGGGGTCATTGAGAGCTTGCATATTTACGTACTTAGCAAGTTTATAATTTCTTTCAGCTTTCATAATGTTTTTTAGTTCCGACTAATGTTATAATTCCACATATTTAATTGAGTTTATTTAGTCTTTAGCAAATCCACTAATGTATTTTTAAACAAAAGAAGATAATCAAGGCTTTCCATGCAAACCTCTGCCTTGGGGTTGTGACACAGAGGGCTCATACCAAAAACTGGCAGACCTCCATGAGCCATTCATGCCCTTTCAGGAGCTCAGCTATCCCTTGGTATCTCTGCTGACACTCCTCCAAGGCACCAAGAAGTGAAACCTGGGAGGCTGTAGGTGCTTGGAAAAGCTGAGCCTGCACTTTCAGGGCTCTTGTACCTGAGCTGAGCCCACTGCCATGGCTCTTGGGTGGATGGTAGGGAGCTCCCTTCCAGAGGTGCTTAATGCACCTCCAATGTTTAGACATCGGGGGGAAAAAAAAAAAAAAGAAAAAAAAAAGGAAAAAAAAAAAGAGAAGGAAGAGAGAGTGAAGAAAACAAGTTGTTCCACCCGGGAGAGGCTGGCAGCACCGGCAGGTAGGCTGCCAAAGCAGTGACAGCACCAGAGACCTGCCTTCCTCTGCGCAGCTTTTGTATCGGTGATTGTGGGAAAGTTTTGCAATCACCGTAAGAAGGAAATCCAAGGTTTAAAAAGCATGTGGTGAAGTGCTCCACTTCTCGGAGCAGGCAGTGACGTTGCACTGGCTCCAAGCCTGGCAGGCCTTGGGCACGGGAAAGAAACAGCCTGACACCGATCTGACACAGAGTAAGTGCTCTCTCTGCCTCTTGCTGTCCCTCCACACCCTCCCTCCCTGCCTCTTTCCATTTGTTAGTTAATCGGTTTGTTTGTTTACTTGTGAGCTGCCAGTGCAGCCTTTCTGCACATCTCGTTTTCACTAAACTTGAAAGACTTTATGTAAAGTGCAAAAGTACAATTCTGCAAATTCAATTCTTTTTTTTTTCTTTTTTTGAAGGATAAGCACTGTCGGGATCAGGGTATTTTATCCCTCTGTAGAAAAACTATCCATTACCCCTGATTCATCAATTAAATATTTTATTATTTTTCTTGCTTTATTTAATTTTCAATACCCCTGGTGTCAATGATTAACTGCTTTGCTAGAGTTCAGATTCTCATAGAGTGATTGTGGAAAATGTGATTGCTCGATTTGGTGTAAGAGAAGTATTTCTACAGTTTAGCATTTTCTGTGAGTTTCAGGTAGATTATTAGTCTGGCACCATAAATAAAATTTTGTATTTAAAACTGATATATTGAAAAGAAAACCATGTCACTGATTTAGATGCTGTTTATTTAACAGAGTCTGATGTTTCACAAAGTTAATCATCAGCAAAATAAAAATCAATAGAGAATGTATTTGTTTAGAGAACTCTGTCTTCCAGCTCCTATCCTGTAAAGATTGGGGTAAGTCTGACTTACCATATTTTAATTTCTTAAAGCTTACTTTTATTTATTTAATTTTTTTGGGGGGGGAGCTTTTGATGATGGTCTAAGGAGGGCTAGGTCCCTTTACAAATTTCATATGTGCCTTAGTCTGATATATAAACGTTTGCTTTTCATAGTCCCCTCCTACTGGAGTAGGATTTGGAACGAAAATCTACAAAATTCAAGTTAGAGTGCTTATGAGGCTTTATATCTCTTTATAAAGAGACATTAGTGCCTATTTTCAGTCATTAGGGGTAATCTTTTGGGGATTGTTGGGTTTCTGGCATAGGCAGGCATTTCTCAGGGAATCCAGGTAACCCTGGACATCTTGCCTGGGAGAGCTGGACTCTTCAGGGGAACTGGGTGATGTTTGTGGGTTATCCTGGGACCCTGCAAACCACACACCCAGTGTCAAAAATCTCCCACAACACTTAGGTGGGCTCCACTCATGGGTCACTTGGCCTCAGGGGCCTGCAGGAGGGAAAACTTGAAAGTTCCCATGTGACTGAAACAGCGTGGCATGTTTAAGATTCCAGTGTCTTGGGGGGAAAAAGTTACAGGCCAATTTCTTACCATATATTCCTTTATACCCCTTTAATATATGTGCAAATGTGTATTGGAGCTAACTAGTTGATTTTTGTACTATTGCACCAGTTTTTCAACAGACAAACTTGGCAATGGTTTGGTTTTTTTTTAATTTATTATCATTCCAGATGTCTTGGTATTAGCTGCTTTGCCCTGATCAGCTTAATCTACACCAGCCAACATATTTAAGATGACTCCTTAAATCAGAGCCAACTTTTCAACTAAAAGGTTTATCAGTCTTGGTAAAATATATACATTTATCATCTGTCCCTTCAGGGCGCTTGTGAAGGCTTGCAGACTTACAGATAGTCATTATTTGTTTATTTTAATCAGTGGTCTCTTTTCTCTTAATATATCTTTATCTACCATACTGCTTACCCTATTGTCTCCTCTGTCATCATTTGTGATCTGATTCTACAAACATTAATCCAATAAATGATGTTACTCATACAAATGCTGACAGAATGGCAGTGTTCACTAAGAAAATCCCCAGAATTATAATAGAAGAAGCCTAATGGATCACACTAAAGGTCCATTTAGTCTGGAACAGTGATCAAAAATGGGTATCTCAGAAAGAATTGGTTCAAGTGTGGTGAAGATATTTTTCTGACAAACTGTCCTAACCTCCATCTACCTGGGGACTTTCCTTTTCCACAAAGATTTCTAAAAATCTTCAGCAAATTACCATCTATCTTTTCCATCTATCCAGGAAAGTCCTGGAGCCTTTAGCAATCAGATGTCACAAATCAGGTGCATTAGTCCTTAATTAGCTACAGTAGTTACTTTGAACACTCCTTAATGCCCTTCCTGAGAAAAGATGTCAGTCAATGTGCAGATATCTCAAGTAGTGTCTTGTCACTGAGTATGTCTGAGAAACATTGGAACATGCAATTCTTATGCCAATAATAGTCAAACACAGCAATATTTTTCAAACAGGAAGACCTACATATCAGACCTGGAGAAGGAAAACCATGGACAGACCAATCACTGCTGGCCAGCTTAAAGAAAAATCACTGTTCCAGGACAGTGATGGCAGTGCAGCTCCTGCCAAGACTCTGTGTCGTAATTGTTCAAAGCTAAAGGTATGGAAGAGCCTTCACCACATATTTTCTCTTGAACACTGAATTGCCATTTGAAGTCCTATCAAAACTGAGTTAGTTATGTATGGCACTGTTTGATGCTATATGTGTTGGGAAAAATGATCTGGGCTGTATCCATAGGGGGATGGAAGTGATTTGGGCAGAGGAAGGAGGGGATTCTGCCTTTCTGCCCTGCTCTGCTGAAACTCTGCAGTGCTGCCTCCAGCTCTGAGGTCCCAGGACAGGCAGGACATGGAGCTGCTGGAGCAAGTCCAGAGGAGAGACACCTAGGTGATCAGAGGGATGAGCAGCTCTGCTGTGAGGAAAGGCTGGGAGAATTAGGACTGCAGAAGAGAAGGCTCAGGGGTGACTTCACTGTGGCCTTCAAGCACATGAAGGAGCCAACAAGAAAGATGAAGAGAGAGTATTGACAAGGGTCTGGAGTGACAGGACAAGGGGGAATGGCTTCAAACTGACAGAGGGTGTGTTTAGATTGGATATTAGGCAGAAATTCTTGGTTATGAGGGCGGTGAGGCCCTGGCACAGGTTGCCCAGAGAAGCTGTGGCTGCCCCATCCCTGGAAGTGTCCAAGGCCAGGTTGGATGGGGCTCTGAGCTACCTGGTATAGTGGAAGGTGTGTCTGCCCATGGCAGGGGGAGGGACAAGATGACCTTTAAGGTCCCTTCCAACCCAAACCATCTGATTCTATGATTGTGATTCCAAGCACACAGAAGTCAATAAATGTGCCCAGAAGTTAAAAAATGGGGTAATTTGCTAACAATCCATTTAGAGGTATGTTATAGTCACAGTGGTAGTTGCAGACATATCTTTTTATTCATGGTTTTTAGAACAGGAGAAGAGGCAATAAGATATACCGTGATATAAGTACCAGAAATTAACATTATGCATCAAGTTTTTCCTAAGGAAGAAACAGCTAAACCAACATGTACTAGAAAGTAGGTACCATCAATGTCAATTTTCTTTTTCTTTGAAGTAGCAGAGTTTTTGGAGGCCATCCTGAAAAAGAAAGCAAAATCTTTTTAAGGATAACAGTAGGAAGATTCTCCTCACAGAGAATTAGAATATGATTTTTGTGCTTCTTGGGTGGGTTGCTCAGGTGTCCAGCCATAAAGCAAAAATTGTTACCTTGCAAACTCAATTATTTTCTCGTTTCAGATATTTCTGGGAGCTCTAGCTTTTTCCTTTTTTGCCAAGGGATTTTCTGGAAGCTACATGAAGAGCATGTCCAGTCAAATTGAAAGGAGATTTGAAATCTCATCATCGATTGTTGGCATTATTGATGGCAGCTTTGAGATAGGTATATGCACTTTCTTTGAAAGTGGATAAGTGCTTCTTAGTACGCTTTCACCCCCAAAACAAATCTATTTTTTTTTGTGCTGTCTCTCTCTCCTGTTGATGCAGGTAACTTAATGGTGATGGTGTTGGTGAGCTACCTTGGACCAAGAGTTCATCGGCCAAAAATAATTGGTGTTGGGTGTCTCATCATGTCCGTAGGAGCTTTTTTGTCAGTGATGCCTCAGTTCCTGATGGGACGGTAAATATGGAGAGTTTTCATGTTATGCACTAGTTGAACTTGATCGTATGAAATGTTTTTTTAATGCATGCATCTGAGTTAAAAGCTTGGCAGTAGTAGTTTCTTCCAGCTATTCCAACAGAAAAATGGGTGGGTTTTTTAATATTGACTTTCTGATTTCCTCTCTGAAAGCTTACCTCTTGCTACAGGAGAGATACCTCAGATTTCTACAGAACTTATGCATAACTAAGGATAAAATGGGTTGAATTTTTCACTTGGGATGGATATATATAAACAAATATATATATTTTAACTGTGTTCCCTTTTTTATATTTAAGTGAACTTTAATTAGATCTTGATGGAAAGGTTTCTTTCTCCATGGTGTCTACTCATGATAAGCTCTCTAAAATGTTGAAGATTTTAATCCAAACTTGGGGAGAATTAAATATTGAAATACCCCATTCACATTTAAGCTATGAGACTTTGGCATCCTTGCATCTGCCACAAAAGTAAGAAAGAGGTGCCATTATGGAAAAACATCAGCCCTGTTGTATGCAGAAAGATGTGGATGAACTCTGTCCTCCAGTCTTAAGAATGATCTCTGGAAGCAGATCTGTTGCTCTTTAGCTCAGGAAAATATTTGGGTTAGAACCATCAGAGCATTTGAAAATGGTATGAAGATACCTATTTTTTTTTAAGCAAAGAACTGGAAATGGGCCTCCCCTCCACCTTGTATGTGTGAAGCAGGAATGAATATATGTGAACACAAGGCTCAGACATGCTTCCTGCAAAGCAAAGTCCTTCATGTGTCAGTTGTATTTCACACAGTTGTTTTCCAGTTACAATTATGAAAGGATAACTGTTAGTGTGGACAACTCCTCCACGAGTGTGTCAGCTTGCTCCCCAGCAAAGCCTGAGGGCCCTCCAGTCACAGATGCTACAGAAACACTCAGCACAGGGATAAATACTGGTAAGATAAAGCTCTGATGCTGGATTCCCTTCTGCTTGTCCTTGCTGTAAGCCCCTTTTTACTAGAGAGCAGTAAAACCCCTGCTAGAAACCATGATATATAATAAACACACCCCATAATGATTGTTAAACCTCATCTTTTATGTTATTTTACTGTTGCTGTAAAGCATTGTCAGAATCATGTTCATAGAAATAGAAATGTTTATGGCCTGCAGGATGTGAGAAAACAACAAATTCCTATCTGTGGCTCTTTGTGCTGGTGGGGAACCTTCTACGTGGAATTGGGGAAGCACCAATTATGCCACTGGGAGTTTCATATATTGATGATTTTTCCAAAGAAGAAAACTCAGCATTTTACATAGGTAATGTACAAATGAGCGACTTTTATGCTAGACATTCTGTTCTTTAACAGTTCTATGGTCAAGCAAATACCCAACAAAAAGTTTATCTGGATCGTTTTGAGTTGTACAGAGACAAAAAAACCCCAAACAGTGCAAAAGAGGTCTCATATTTGTTTTCTAGGGATAACTCCAGGATGGTCTTTTTGCTTTCCCTGAGGAGCTTCTGTGATGAAGAGAAGCATAATCAAATGCTCATTTCCCCAAAGTGCAAAGTCATACCTGTCTTATCTGGCCCATCATCTTCAGTACCACATCTTCAGAGAACAAAATTCTTCCTAATCTATTTCACAGATAAGGGAATGATCCTTAACCTGAATATCTGTAATTTAGTCACAACTAATTATGGTAATGTGAATGTGTTTCAGGAACTCTTACCTGACTTTTTGAATTTAACATGCAGCATGCTTCCACTTGAAAGCTTTTTAAACTCCCTGTTTGCTGAAGGAAAAACAACACCTTGCCAGGGTGTTGTAACAAATCCTTTCTAATTGGGGTTTTGATCTGGTGTTGATGGCACATAACCTATTGCCCAAGACAGAGAGACTTACACCCAAGCTAATTAGTTGGTTGGCAAACTGATTTAATAGCATGGGGTGTTTGTGTGGTTGAGGGAGTTCAAGAACTGTGGCCTGAAGTCAACTTGGTGAAAATGAGCTGGTCAGAAAGAGTAAGACAGTTTCAGGAAGAGCTCAGTATGCAATGCTACAGACATAGCCAATGTCTTCATTTGGGAATGAGGAAATCAGCAGGTTGAAGCAAATGGAAGTATTGTGGAGTTAGCTGTCAAAAGCAAGTATTCCACTCAGGAGTTATCCAAAATATTTCTAATCACCTCTAAGCTTCTAATTAAAGGTATTTTAAAAAGTTTAGCTGAATTTTGTTCTTGTCAGAATCTAATCTGGGAGAGATTGAGACAGGTTGGGGACTACTGGGCAAGTGAGATCAAAAATATAAAGTAAACATGGAGAATAGCATGGATTCAGCCAAAATAGAAATTGGTTTATGCAAGGGAAATAAAGTATTTAGCTTACAGTTTATGAAAATATTTCATTTTTGCATTCAGAATATCAGTTTTCAGTCACTCATTCTATTTTGGTGGACTGACCCACTTTGCACAAAAAGTGAAAGTTGAAACCATATTTTCCATAGAACAGAAATCTCTTTTCTTGGCTAACTTTAATTCTTTTCTAGATCTTATTTTTTATCATCTGAATCAATTTATAATCAGTGTTTTTGTAGAATACAAACAAAAAATATGGTCCTATAATAAAAAAATAGTCAGTGAAGTTTTACTGATGAATTTTGAGCATTAATCTCATTGTTTGACCCTGAACAACTCTCAGCTTTGTCTCTCCTTTTTCCTTTGTCCTTTGATGTTTTGTTGAGTAAGAGCATAAGTTATTTTGAGGCAGAGACAGCACTTTCTTAATAGAATAGACTAAAATCATTTTGGTACAGTTGTGGTGACAGCAATAATGCCAGAGTTGCCATGGGAAGGAACAGAAAATTTAGCATATTTGTTAAGATGTAACAATTTATTGCAGACGTTCTGGGTGATAAACTGAGCAATCACTATATTCAGAAAGGAGTTTGCAAAACCAACTCTCTCTCAGGAGGAAAATCTCTGCAGTAGAACACAATAGGATTTGCAGAGCACGGTGCTGAATGTGAGCAAGAGCTTACAGGCATTTGGTAAAGAATTCCTTCTTTTCTAACGGAATGAAGCCTTCTGCAGCTTCAAGGTGCCAGTTCTGCACTAGAATTCAGAAATCCAAATTACTGAGTTGTGTTTTGATCCTGTTACCTCCTCACAACTGAACTTCAGCAGAACAACACAAGTGGCAAGGGAATGTGAGAAGCTGTGCTTGAAAAATTTTGAAGATATTTCATTTTATTTTATGTTGATTGCTGGTGGTGGTCACCAAAATCAAATCGTATGAACACATCCAGTCAGCAAAATGCAGTGGACAGTCCTGGGTTTCTGGTAGCCCTCACAGCTTATTCATTTGCTCCTAGGAGCATTCTACCTTCTGATCTACACCACAGCCATGGTTAAGGCATCTTGCATCTTCTATTCTATTCTGTTCTTATATTATATTGTCCTTATATTCAGGACATTCCATAATGGCCTGTGCCCCTCTCCTGCCTGCTCCTTCCTCCCTCATTTCCTTGCCCTCAGAGGGGAAGGTTTGCTTTGTCCATACAACGGTTTTTGCTCAGTCTCCCTTCTCTTCCAGGCCTGGTGAGGTCCTCGGGCATGTTTGGGCCCACGCTGGGCTTCCTGCTGGGCTCGTTCTGTGCCAGCCTCTGGGTTGACATCGGCGTCGTGGACGTCGGTAAGGGACCGCAGGGTGGCACGAGAAGCCAGAGGGTGTCTGGGTGTAGGAACCTGTGGGATCCTTTGAACTCCTCAGGGGAATCCCCAGGGCCTTGCCCTGCAAGAAAACACCACAGAGTCCCCACCTAGGCTGAAAGAAAAGATTTCCCCCGTGGAGCCTTGCAATATCCCGTGATCCAGCCCAGTTTTGCTCTCCCCATATGCCCCAAATTCTCGTGGTGTCTCCTTTCCCTGTTTCCCCTTTGGTTGTGGTGTGCCTGGTGGCCTGCCCCGTGTCCCCTGTAGGGCACTGCCCTTTGCATGCCCTTGTACCACCCCTGTACCCTCAGACCACTGGTCACTGACCCCATACTAAACCCTGTGCACACCACACGGTCTGGTCTTTTGTCCCTGATCCCCTTCGGCGTGTTGGAACAAACCCTCACTGGAATTTATCCCACAAAAGGCCCTTCTTGCATCACTTTGCTGAGCTAGCTGTGGTGTGTGTGGTGTGTGGAATGGACTGCTTTGCCCAAATGCCGACCCAAGCAGCCTTTCCACAGGGGATGCTTATTGGGAAAATGGCAGCAGCAACCACCATCTAAACCCCCACACTTCTACAGGAACCTCCATGCCAAGAAGCACCTTCCCAGTTCACTGCCCCAAACCCAGGGGCTCTCTAGAGAGCTTCTCCTGCTCAAAAGCTGCTCAAAACTTGACATTTTAAGATCAGGTGTTGTAGTGTGGTTGGAATAGCCCTTGAAAAAGACCCCTAGCCCCACAGCATCTTTTTTTTATGCTTGCACACACACTTTTTACACCCTTGCTGTCCAGCTGAGAACAAATGATTGAATAAAAGGCTGTCCCCATGTTGAGGGAACAGTGAAAGGCTCATGGACACTTTCAACACTGAGCAAAAAGTATGTTCTCTTAAAAAGCATGCAGCAAAGATTGCATCAAAACTCATTTTGTTGTTCCAATCACTTAAAATCTCTAAACTCAGGGAAAATTTAAGGAAATTTGGGGAAAAACTGAAATCACACGGTCTGGTCTTTTTTTTGTTGTTTTTGTTTGTTTTGTTTTTGTTGTTTTTTTTTTTTTTTTTTTCTTTTGTGGTAGAGGATCCTTTTGCTCATTCCCCCAGAGAATATTGGAGGACTTTGGCACAGAAATACCACCATGGGCCTAAATGGACACATCTATTTTTGACTACTTGGGACTGATTCCCTTCCAGGGATGGGCCATTCACAACTTATCCAGGGAAGCTGTGGCTGCCCCATCCCTGGAAGTGTCCAAGGCCAGGCTGGATGGGGCTCTGAGCAACCTGGGACAGCGGGAGGTGTCCCTGCCCATGGCAGGGGGGTTGGAGTGCGATGATCTTTAAGGTCCCTTCCAACGTAAACCATTCTATGATTCTATGATTTGAAACAAGCTGCATTTCAATTCTTCATATGGGACATAAATCACCTCTCTTCTGGTTTTTAGTTATATATGTGAGGATGTACAATAATGTATAGTAACCTTTAATAATTGCTCTGGATAATATTTAACCTATTTTCCTGTCTTTGTGTATTTTATAGATGCCATCAGCATAAATCCTAAGGACACCCGTTGGGTTGGTGCCTGGTGGCTTGGATTGCTTATCTGTGGAGCAGTCAACTTCATTGCTTCCTTGCCTTTCTGGTTTTTGCCCTACTCCTTACCAAAAGAAGGAGACAACGAAAACTTGAAGATTAGTCCCTTGTCTGTTCAAGGAGATCACTGTAAAATAAACCCCCCAGCTCAGCCACAGTTAAAGTTCTCAGAGGCAGTAAAAGGTGAAAGATTATTGCCCAAATGTTAGCATATGAATTCTGTCTCGTGGATTTATTGTGAGCTGAGCATGGACTCACACAACCTTCAGCAAAATGCACGTTTCTGCAGGGCAAATTATTGACAAAAGTTCTTTAATTTGTGCTATTATAATTATGTGCTAAGGGCGAGTTTCAGTCCTCTCCTGATGTCAGAGAGCTGGAAAAAAACTTGTGCTGTTTCTCTGAGCACCAGAGATCCTCAGTTCATACTTGAGATGATGTATTACAGCTTCAATTCTATGATCATGAGGAGAGAGCGGGGAAAACATCCCATCAATCATTAATGACCAATCCATAGTGGGCAGGCTGCTGTTTCACTGAGATGAATGTTTGGGAAGGAAACATGGAGCTCATTATGACTACACTGGATGTTGGAGGGACTCCACTGGGTTTGTAGCTCCTGTGTATGGGCTCAGAGGTGCTGAATTCATCTCATACAGGCAATACCAGCTCCAACCAGCTTTTATTTTTATATTTTTATTATTAGACCCAAGGTTTTGTTTGTATATATGTGCACACCTACAGCAGGTGTGTTTTGAACTCTCACCTTTTAGTCAGCTGTGCCAAGAGCCAGACTACAGTCTAAATGCATGTGTTCATGTTCACTTTATTTTAATGGATTTTAATATTCTAATCGAGGGTCCCAGAAATGATTCCAGCCTTTTTTTTGGGAGGCCAGATGCTTCTGTTCTCGAAACATCACCCTCATGTGGGGTCCTTGTGTGGTTGGTGAAGGCTCCTGTTAGGAACCAAATTTTACACTTGGTGGAGGGCACAGACATTGAGGAGGTGTGTTGTGAGCCTGAGCACCCCCTGAGAGGAGCCCTGTGCCACACACAGGATAATCCAGGATCCCTGATTCCCAGCCCAGCACCCACTCTGCTGTAAGGCACGTGCTGGCAATGGGGAGAACTCTCACTTGAGCAAGCATGTGTTGTGATAGGCCCAGAATTATAGCCTGCAACACAGCCAGTAATTAAATCAAAGTTAATTTTACTGTCTAAAGGATGCCAAAACAACTCTTCTCTCTGTTTAGCAGGGTGTACAACATATACCTCTCCATTGCAGATTTCTTGCCAGCACTCAGGAAGCTGTTTGGAAATCCAATTTTTGTGGTGTTCATCTTCCTCACTATTCTGCAGTACAATTCCCTTGTTGGGATAATAACCTATGAGACAAAGTTTATGGAGCAGCAATTTAATGTATCAGTGGCAAAAGCCATCTTTCTAATTGGTAGGTACCTGACTTTTCAAATTCCAGTCTCAGAAAGGAAGCTTTTATTTGTTATTTTGCTTTCTGTTTTAGAAGGATCTTATGTGAACTTTTTTTGGTTAAAAAGAAAGCATGTAGTGGTTTCCTAATTTTCTTACTCTATTTTGAAAATGGATGTTAATTTTAGTGTTAATTTTTCTAGTGCTCCTAATTCAGTGAGCTAGAGGATTATGAAAACCGTGTGGAAGTTTTTCATAGTGAGATTTGGGTTATGTGGCTGTTTTTGTGAGTAAGAACCACACATCAGATATCAGCTGCAACTAAGCAAAAACTAATGGGAAAAAATAATGAAATGCGTGATTTTTTCTTTTCAGAGTAATATATTGGCATAAATGTTCTTTCATTTTGATTACAAATCCAAATTTTATAAGCAATAAGAAACCAAAATATAAAAGATTGAATCACTTTATTAATTTTAAAGCTCTTTTTCTATTTACCAGCTCCTTCAAAAATAAGTACTTTGTAGTGTTCTACCAAAAAAAAAAAAAAAAAGAATGCTGAAATTATATTAATCTTACAGTGATTGATATGGTCTCATAATCTGGAAGGAAAACCAAGCTGTGTGAGGTCATTGTAGAACTGATATTGCATTACTTTATTCTGAAGAGACAATGCCTTAGTCAGCTACAATTGTGGGAAGAACTTTGTTTTTCCTATCTTTTTTTCTGATTGCTGAGAAAATTTCACAGAAATGACCAAGAAAAGCAACCAACTGTAAATCAGAGCAAGACAAACTCCTCCCAGTAACACCTTGTAAAACCCCTCTGCTCAGCAAGTATGTGTAAGGGCTGGTGCTTGTGAAACACTGAACAGATTAAATCTAAATGCAAATCATCTCATTATTCACTCTCAGGTCAAAATGGAATCCAGGGCAGATCCAGATGCAACTTCCTTTTATGTTCCATTTTGGAGACTTTTTTGTAGCTTTCATAAGGTTTTATGTTTTATTTTATATGAAGTGTGTATGAGCTAAGACATTGTAATTTACTCCAGTTTCCAACAAGCACCTGTGTAGGTTTTATTATATCTACATATAAACAATAATATAGTGAAAATGCAGCGAATATTGAGGAATATTGAGCTTTCTAAAGTCATAATGTGATTTGAAAAAGAAATTGAGGATGTGAAATTACTGGACAGTAATGCAAATCTCAGAACCTCAAAGAATCAGCCCAAAAATAGGTGTCTGATATTTTGAAAATACTAGATATTTATTCTAAAAGAATCAATGCAAGCGAAAGCAGTTAGCATTTTTCTTATCCTCTGTTTGCAGGTGTGATCCTTTTACCTGTCACAATCCTGGGGATGTTTCTAGGAGGATTCCTGATCAAGAAATTCAAGCTTCATATAACAGAAATGGCCAAGTTTGCCTGCATCACCTTTATAGTGGCATATTTGCTAAACCTCTTGTACTTCACGTGCAGCTGTGAGGTGCTCCAGGTGGCTGGTCTGACAGCGCCCTACTCTGGGTTTGTATCCCCTCAGGTTTGGGCTGGTCTGGTCATCTTTCACAGCTGCTTCTTTGGGAGTGATGCACAGAACAAAATCTTAGGTTTTGAGGCAGAATTGTCAGTCTGAAGTCATACCTAAAGCTGGGGATGGGAAAAATATACCAATTTTATTTTCCGAATTTTGTTTAAACTGGAGATTCCTTTTTTTCTAAATTCTCTGTTTTTCCTAAGTTCTCTGTAACTGACCTATATATTCTATACCTATATATTCTGGCAAATTGCTAAAAAAGATGACATTCATTACAGGCAAATTAAATGTCTATATTCTCCTTCAAAGCTTTAATTTAAAGCTAGCCTTTTTCTGTTATGTAGGGAGTAGGATGCAAGAGAAGTGTTGGAAATATCTTCCCCACAGGGACTGCCTCCAGAAGGGACCATCACTAGATCAGGAGTTATGAGCCCACATGGGGGATTGCCAGCCCCCTGTGCTACCTGCGGTTGCCTCTGACCCATTTCTCATCTGGAAGGGGGAAGGTGGTCCTGGACTGGGGGCTGCAATCAGAGGTTCCCCCTCCCTTACCAGGACCATGGGTCATGCTTCTGTGAGAACGTTTTCCAGACTCTAGCAGCCTGCCACAATTGCCTACTGTATAAATTTAGCTTGGTCTGGTCCAAATTTCAAGGGATTTTAAAGGATTAAACTGAATCCAGCAGGACTTGCTGCATTTTCAGTTCAGACAGAAACTCAGCCCTGTGTTTTTTGAAACCAAGCCTACACTCAGGGAAATATCTGTTATCTTGGTGAACCTGATGTCCAGTTCAACTTTGAGCTCAAAGTTGTTTTTGCCATGAAAATATTTCAGAGGTTTGTGCAGTGGAGGCAACCCTGGTTGAGTGCAACATCTGATACTGCAGAGTGAATTAAAAATAAGCATAAACAGCAAGGGACTGTATATTGAAAGAGCATTTACAGTTTCTCCAGGAGAACTGAGTCTGGAGAATTTAGCACATATTAGTGCTAAATTGACTCATTTAGAGTTTTATCTATTTAATGCTTTATATTTTGAAGACAAGCAACAGCCTAATGAGGGCTAAATGCCTCAGTTATCTTCCCTTCTAAGAGACTGAGGGGAAATGTAACCCACTTAATCTGTGCTTTTGGCTGAGGGAAGGAAGAGGGCAGAAGAAAAGGCAAATTTTGACATTTTTACCTTACATTATGATTGACTTCAAAGCAAGGATGACCTCTAGATGGTGAGCTCCTAACACTTTCTGAAAACTGACCACTGCTAACATGTGCTTGGAGTGTCTTGATACAGTGACTCGGATCCCGTGAAAAAAATGTCAAGTACATCTTGCTATTTTGGTTTTATGTAGTTTTATATCCTTACCTCTATCACCCAGATATAGTATGATATCCTACTGCTGAGGAAAAGTGTGGTCTTTTCTTGGGCCATGTCTCTGTGATAAGAGATTCTAGGTATGATTTTCCTTTTCTTGGCGTGAGCTTTCAAACGCAAAAGTAATACCAAATATTTGCCCCCAGCCTTTTCATTTCCATGACTTTTCAGTGGCAATCCATAGAAATGTTAACACTTGATGCAAAATCCCAACAGAACTTTGTTTTAGCTGAAATCACCTTAGTGTCCATATGACAGCTTCACAGTTGGGTGGTAGCAGATATCTGTCCTTTTTGATTACTTCACTTTCTCCGTGTTTTTCCTGCATACGCCTAACTTTTTTTTTTTTTTTTTTTTTTTTTTTTTCACTACAAAATTCCACTAAACAATTCCTTAATTTCCTTCTGTTGTCCTCCAGAATGAAGCACCTTTCCTCCAGCAAGCACATCCACGTGGCCAGCTGCAACGCTGAGTGCAGCTGCAAGGTGGACCAGTGGGACCCTGTCTGTGGGGAGAATGGGATCACGTACATGACAGCCTGCTTTGCAGGGTGTAAATCATCATCTGGGACAGGAAGGAATATGGTAAATATCCAGGCAGGAAGGTGACTGTGCAATAAGACAAGGAGCAATGGTTTTAAGTTAAAATCTAGCTTTAGACTACATGTAGAGAATATCTATGTAGGGATATTTTTATCAGCAGCAAAGCCATTTCCAGGACTTCAAATAATCCTACCTGAGCAAGAGTATTAAAAACGTTATGTTTGCAGAACTGTGTGCAAATTCTTCTATCTTCTGGCAGAAGCAGAATTGTCTTCATTGACAATACTGAGAAAGACAAGCAGCATCATCAGGCTTGTATTTATAAAATCCCACCAATATTTTCTGGCTTCACTTTGGGAAAATTGGCCTTCAAACCCATGTCTCCTGCTAACATGAAAGGCCACTATCAATCCAGCACCAAACACTGTTTAAGCATACAATGATATATATACATGATTGTGTCTTTTGTGCACACCTCTATCTTTTTTTCTTGTTGCTGTTATGCATCTTCTTCATGGGATACCTCAGCAGAATGGCTGGATAGCAGGTCACATCTGATTTTGTTGGCTCTGACCTATTTTAAACACACACAGAGCACCTTCTGTTCTAGCAGTGCCATGGCTGAAACTAGAATTCCAGTTGCTTTGTGTCTCTGTAGCAGCTCAGAGAGGCTGGAGCATATCAATGACCTGGCCATCAGTCTGCAGAGATGATTACAGAAGTTTTTCAGCATCAACAACAGCCTGGCTGGTATGGGGAGTGAAAAATCTAGCTGCTGAAAAGGTTGTTTATTGATGCTGAATTCTGAATAAATAAATTCTTCTTCTCCTTTCAGGTGTTTCACAATTGCAGCTGTGTGGAAGGACAAGGGCTCGGGCTTGGCAATTCCTCAGCAGTTTTGGGACAATGCCAAAGAGAAAGCTGTACCAAAGCCTTTCCCTATTTTTTAGCATTACAGACTGCATGTGCTTTTATTTTAGCCTTAGGAGGCACTCCTACATACATGATTATGTTTAGGTGAAATACTTTACCTTACCTTGACCATAAAGCTTGGGGAAAGAGAAACAGAAAATTATAACTACTATTTCATTCCTGCTGTGAGGAATGGCATGTGGATCAAATTGTGCCTCTGAGGATTTGTCTGTACTCTGAAATCCATCTCTTTTCAGAGGCAGAGCAAAATACCTGTCCAGAAATTTAATTCTAATTTGCTGCTGAGTAGATACTTTGGTGATGAAAGTGGGGGCATTATGCTGATCCTGAATGCTGGGTTTCAATTCTAGTGACAGGGATGTTTTTACCAGAGCAGTGGACTTGAAATAAGATGCAATGCTAAACCACAGCCAGTGCTGTTGACATTATTCAGAGGAAAACAGATACCTTTGTTAAGCCTTGTGGCCTCACAATGTCTTCTGTGTTGGGAGAAGTCTGACCCTCCCATATTTTTGGTCAGCTGAGAGGAGCAGAATTATAGCAGGAATATTTTTTAAAAATTTTCATTCCTTCAGTTGGAAAGCACCACCACTATTTTACATTCAGAAGAAAAGACAATTTTCTGTGCCTACCATGTGGAAGTGTCTTTATCCTCCTGCTCAAGGGTGAATCCCAATCACATTGGTCAGTGCACGTGACTAAATAACTTGGCTGAGCTGCTGATTTCCTGCAGTATTTCTAAGCATGGTGCACGTCAGGGTTATGGACAAGGTTCACTCTGCTGGCCAGTTTCAGAACCCTAATGTGTGTGGTGAGAAGCCTTTGATGTTGAGGAGACAACATACTGGTGTATAAGGTCCAGTGCAGGGAGCAGGCTGGGCACAGCAAGGCTCCCTCCTGCCCCTGTGCCAGCTCAGTACTCCCCTCTGGTTTTTGTCAATTCTTCCAGCTCACCTGATGGACACAGGCTGCTTTCCACTGGTAGGAATGAGGTGCTTTCATAGCCAGGTCACTCACAATCTCTGCCTTTCTGTACAATGCTAGAGGCAGAGGTGGGTTTAATCTAATGTGGGCTTCACACCCTTGTTCCCTCTGGTCATCACTGCACAGTGCAGCCCCTCATAAAGCCAGGCATCTGCCTGGAGCTTAACTTATGGGCATGAACTGTCTTGTTTTGGTTGGTTCACTTTAATGTCCCTGTGCACTGTCTCCCAAAACTATTTACAGCCTGTTTTCCTTTGGTCCAAGATGAGTTTCTGTAGATTCTTCTGTTTATTTCAACGAGTGTTCTTCTGTGGAAGGAGACTCTACATCTGAACTTTAACTGAGGTGGATGTTTTCAGTCAGGGTCCGAGTGGGCTGTGCTGGGTGAGCCACAGAGGTCTTGCAGTGGGGCATGTGCAGATGTTCACAGCATGACTGCAGCTACATCACTCTGTTCCTCAACACTGGTTTTTGTTTCCTTTCCAGATCTGTTTCACCAGACCTGAAATCCTTTGCTGTTGGGATAGAAACTTTGGGTGGTAGAATACTGGGTAAGGCTTCATTTCTTTGTGGTTTTCGAGTGGGTAGTCAAAGAAGCCAAAGAGATAGACCAAAGTTAGCCATTGCAATGCCCTTGCTCCAGAGGAGAAAAAAAGGAATTTTCCAAAAGTTTTCTTTGTCAGCAGACTACACATTTCAAAATGTTTGGAGGAGCTTGCTACATATTTCCTGGTATGTATTTGCATATTATGTTTATCTTTTCATGTTTTCTCTACACTGAAAATAAATTAGGCAAAGGAAGTAAATTTCATTTTAGAGTTTCTTTTATATTTTTAATTGTGGACACAATTACCTGAGCTTGATCAGTCTGTATATCCTTAACACACACCCTCCCTTTTGCTGACCATTATTCACTTAAAGCTCCCACGTGCTTTGCCTATTATTTTGTTTCTTGAGTTTATCTGCAATAAACAACCATTTAAGTATTCAGACACATAGTCTAATCTGCCTCAAGCAAATCTTGCCTCATCTTCCCTTGTTTGCTAATTTTGAAACCTCTGCCTTGCAGACAAGCCAAAATAGTCATTGGGATCTCTTTTCCAATCTGTATATTTTTGCTGAACACTGCAGAGAATCAATCTTCTACTTTTATAAGACAATTAACTTCACAAAATTGCACACTCTCCCTGAAACAGCTTACTGATGATAATAAAGCATTATTATCTGAATGAAATTCTTTCAGTACTACATAAATAGTACACTTATTACCCAGTTTCTGTGGAGCAAGTGCTTAATTTCATCCCTTTGCACTGCACTAATCACATTTAATGGCAAACTGTTGTGTAAGGCCTGAATAGATGCATCAATATACATAAATATCAATATGTCATGGCATGTAATTCCACACCAGGGATTGCAAATTAAATGTTGGTTATATTATTTCTTTAAATAACATAAGTTAAGCGTCTAATAAGAACACCATTAAAGGGAATTGCTAGCATTTCCCTTGCTGGATATTATTAAGCTATAATCGTCCATTGTTTCAACTCCCTTTAACTACTTGCATAATTTTCACAAATCTTGTCCTCTCAAAGCTGGAACTGGATGTTTAGTCCCACTCTATGCAGGCATAATTCAAAAACCTGGAGATTCACTTCCTAATTTCTTTACATGACATTAAATGAGGAGATCTCCACGTCTGAGATCATGTAATGAGCATTTTCTTTGCAGGAGGACTCCCAGCACCTATTTATTTTGGTGCCTTGATAGACGAGACCTGCTTGAAATGGGGGACAAAAAGCTGTGGGGGATCTGGATCCTGCCGAGTGTACGACACAAAAGAATTCAGGTAATCCACATTAGGGTTGGGGAAGGACCAGAGTGGAATTTCCTCATGTCAACTGTCTACAGACTGATTAGGGTCTAACAGCACCACAGCTCCTTACTTTGACTAGACCTTAATAGGTAAATAAGTCAAGTAATTTTTATTCAATCTGACATCTAAAATTGCAGGGCACTGCCTTAAGTCACGAGAATCAGTTCTTCTGTTGTAGCCTGCACTGAATAATTGAATAACTGCACTGAGTAACTCTGTGACACTTGGGCTTTATGGGATGCTGAAAAACTGTGGAGTACATGTAGCTCTGCAGATTCTCTCCCTCATCCCTCGTTTATTTGCTTCCTATTGTATAAGACATCTCACAAAATCCACTTGGACTTTGTGGGACACAAATTACTGGAGAACTGTGGCCGGGAGCACTGAGTGTGCCAGTGAGGAGCTGGGGAAGGACAGGGACAATAGGCAAACAGCCCCAGCTGGTGCAGCTCCTCTTTTGTCAGCCCTAAAACAGAGTCTGCTGAATGGCAGCACACTCCAGACATTTCTGCTGTAAGTCTAAGACCTGATTAGAGCCTGTCTGGGACTAAATATCATGAGGTCATTTGCTTTCTGCCTTTTATTTCTTTTTTTTTCCAAATGTGAAGCAATACCTGGCTGAGAATAGATGGTTTTGTCAAACTGCTCTTTACATCTTACTTGGTTCCAAACAGAATTGGAAAGTTTTATTGATATAAATGTATTTTGTCCCCTTTTTTTCCCCAGGAATGTCTATCTTGGCCTGGTTGCAGGACTACGGGCAGGATGCTGTCTCTTGTACATAGTGCTCTCTGTTTTAATTATGAAACGCTTCCAACCAGATGGCAAAGAGGTGACAGATATTAAAAATGCAGAAAAATCAACCAGCAAAGAGCTAGATCCTACCAACAAAAGAGAAATTCTTCCTGGTTCAAGAACCTCAGAGGAGAGTGAGGAAACTTATATGTAAAAAAAGAAACAAGGTCTTTTGTAACTTTGCCTATGCTTCGGTTTTTCTGAGCACAAAAGGAGTCTAATTACTGACTTCAACAACTAGTTTACATTTTGGGAGATCAAAAAGTATCTTTGAACACTGGCTTTTTATTTGCTTTACCCTATCTTCCTCCTTTTCTCATCTGAAACAACAATAAGGGGAAAAGATGTTCAAAATTTTGGGGAATTCTCCCATCCTCTTGCTCTCAGTCCCTTTCTAGACCAACAGTAGGACAAGCCAAACTTTTGCAAGTGTCATAAATGTGATTATGATTGAAAAATTAAGAAGAAGAAATCCACAGTAAGCTGCTTTGGCATTTTTCAGTGACTTTATTTCAAGTCCTCTTGCTCTGTGTTTAGTCCTACAGCTCTACAGGGCCAATCAAGCTTCCCTTGGGCTTCTCTGGCAGCCTTTGCTGTGGGGTTCAGGACCAGAGCTCGTTGTTCCAGACTTGGTCCCGTGTCCCATGGCCAGGTGAGACCCCCAGGCTGTCAGTGAGCACCCTCAGAACTCAAACTGCACTACAGCTCTGGGGTTTGGCTTGAAAGTGTTAAAGAGTCAAAGTGGAAAGCAAATGAAGAAAGTGGTGTATTAATTTTTGCAGCACATCCCAGTAATGGGTTTGAGAAAGATTACTCTGAACTGATGCAATAAAGTGATAGGTGTTTAATCAATTTTCTTTGATTTTTTATTTTTTTGTGTTAGTGTGGAGGGAAGGGAGGGCATTTTTATCCTAAGGACCACTTTATTTGTACCACAGATATATATAAATTTCCTTCCTTGTTTAAGTTAAGAAAGTTTTTCCTTCAGTAAACCTGTAAATACAGTACTGAATACTTGAAAATTCACAGCTTTCCACAGGCAACCTTGTCCAGAGAAAAGCTTTATTAAAGGAAGCTTGCAACAGATATTAAAATGGGAAAGAAATCTCTAAAAACATTATTAGTGTGATTTTTTGTTGAAAGCTCTCAGGATGTACCTTTGCAATGGGACAAAACCTACTTAGTAAGATCACTGTAGATTTTGTCTCCATCACCACAGGGATTTTGCTTTATTTTCTGGAGATATCTCTTCTCCCTGCAGTGCTGTGCAGAAACTGAAAACTAGGAAACAAAATTTCTTTCCTGATTTTAAACTTTCTTAGGATATAGAATAGAGATAAGAGACATAAAGAAAATCTACCACACTTTATCTGAGAAAGAAGCAGATCAGAGGGCTAAAGAGAGGGATTCTCTGTATTAAATGATTTTCTGACTTTTCTTCTGCCATCTGCCCCCTGTAAGTGCAAGAGCAGGGATGGGAAAAGGGTTGGTGTGATACTCACTGAAGGGAAGTTCCTCATATCCTGGCCTTTGGGGATGGAGTTGTTTGCATTTTATTGCTTAAAGACAATGACCAGCACATTTAGACATTGTTTTTTACATTCACAGCTCTGATTATAAACTGCCAGCAGATATGGGCAAGGTGTGTCTGTTACAAGAAATGAAATAAAGGACAATCTAGTACAGAAGATATCAATAGTGCATCTAGGTCTGGAAATTATTAAAGAAAAAACCAAGTTCCAGAAACCTCAGAAACTGTACCTAGAGAAAATCATGGTGTGTCATTCTCCTTCTGTGAGCAGTATTTTAACATTGAATAAATGCCTTGGCAGTTCTAGAAACACTCCTGATCTGCACCAGACATAGAGTCAGTCAGGTGACTCATACTAACATCACTTCCCTTTCACTTCTGTTGTTTGGGAATTTATTTCTGTACACTGTGGGTTTTTTTATATTATAGGGTTTTTTTTGACGGGAGCATCTTGATTTTCCCAGGAGGTAATATTTTATCAAAGGTGTGTTGATAATTGATGTCAGACTGGAAATGAGATTCTGGTCAGATCTGATGATTCATGCCCAGATATTTACCCCAGGTGAAACTTAGTAAAGTGAGGTTTTTCAAAAGAATAAGAATTAACATCATTCTTTGAAACAGTCTTATATCAATAATAGCACACAGGTAGTATTAAATGAGCCTCTCACTCAGTATAATGACAACTCCAAGGCTGTCTCCCTTCCCTGTGTTTCAACATGTACTGTTGTTTGAGTGCAAATCTAGCACTCTCCTGTGAACAGAGGGAAGTTTCTTCAAGGGAACAGCTTGTACTTCAACAGGCAACCAGTATGGAACATGCAAAAAGTTAAACAGGTGGTCAACTGAGTGGCATTTTCCAAAAGCTTTTTATCTCCTTGCTCCTCACAACAGAGAAGAACTAAAGACATTCTCCCTTCTAATTCCTCCTGCCCCAAAGGCAGGGCTTCACCAGCCTGAGAGGCAGAGGGGGCCCTGGGACTCTGGTTTGATTGCAAAATCACGTTACTGACCCCAGGATCAAAACGGGAATCTTTGTTCCCTGTGAGAGCTGTGATGTCTCTGGGCTCCATCACTGGGAAAATCCTCCAGGAAAGAAGAAAAACCCGTTGTTTTCCAAGTTTGTAAGAGAAATTGTTAATGAAGAAAGCCATTTTGGAGGCAAATGTGCAACCCTACCAAGCCAGGCGTGCTGTCAAGTGCAGACTGCAAACCACGTAGTTTAGGGATCATCACAGAGAGCTTGATGGGCCATAAATCATGGTAAGTCCACTCAAATCAACGGACAAATAAAAAAGGCAGTGAGTTTGCATCAGGCTGCAGGAGATTTAAGGACATGAGCCTTGTGTTTACCCAACTCTTCTTTGAGGATATCAAAAAGCTCTTCAATGGCATTTTCAAAGTCCTTCTGTCAGAATAACTACACAAGACAGAAGACAGCTCAGTTATCTGGCATTTCTTTGCTTTTAGATATACAGCCCAGCAGACATAATGACCTATGACTACCTGGTTTTATGATGTTTTCTAGTTGTTTAGCAAAGAAATAGAAAAAACCCCAGCATCCCTAAACCAACAGGTTTCTGTATGCATTAGGATCATGTACCCTACAAAAACCATGCCATCCCATGGCTTTTGTGTCCTCATTATCAACAACTGCTGTCTATCCTGGCACAAAAATAAGTTGGGAATAAAGTACCAGTTCTTGCAGAATAAACAGAAAATACCTCAGGCTGTCAAATTTAAAGCATTCAAAATATTTTTGTAATATAGGAGATAGGTAGCAATAGATTTAGGCTACCAGTTTTCACTGTGCATTATATTGTTATTTTGCCTTCCTCAAGTAGGAAATATGGTCAAAGTTTTTTCCAGCTGAAACTGTTAATATAGATCTGAATCACATTTTTTTTCTCCAGTGTTGCTTTCTATTTAATTCATGTATTTATTCTGAACTACAAAGCTAAATCACAGCTCAAGTTGGGGATTGTTTTCCAATGGGACTAAGTGCTGTTTTTTTAGTTAGGTGTTCTAAACATGCTGTAATGTGATTACCACTTCTAGTGAAAAATGAAGTAAGTCTTGAGTGATTAAGAGTATCAGAAAGCAACAGGTCATCAGGTTTCTGTAGATCAGGTAAGTGAACTTAAATGAGAGGCAATAAAGTAATTGTTACAAGAGAAATACAGGTTGTGACAAAATATTCTGATGGAATCCTTAAGATTTGGTCAGAAAAAAAATTATATTTTGCAGGAACAAAACCCTGGGAAGTATTACTGAAATTCTTATAACAGATCTGCATCTTAAAGCAGAGACATTCTGAGTCAGTGACTGTCAAACCTAAATAAATCATCTCCTCAGCTGTGTTGCACTATAAGGCATTTATATAAAATGCAGTATTTTCTTCTCTAAAGTCACCAGGTGGGAAATCATCAGAAGAGTTTCATGTTTCTCAGTAGGAGATATTGCTGCATAAATGAATGAGTGCTCTTCTATCTGCAAAGGCCATAAATAACTTAATCTCTTCTGAATGCATATTTATGTTAATAGCACCTTACCAATGGAACACTGGTGTTACATATTATTACCTCTAAAATTAGTATTGCACTAGGTCACATAATCACAGATTTTGTGTTGAGCCCTGGCTTAACTGACAAGATCAAAGAAACCTGAAATATGACTCCCATACTAGTAACAGCTTAGAGTAATAATAATAATAATAA
>WAAE01002279.1:0-27209 GCA_013400495.1 Nicator chloris | reverse complement strand
TTTTTCTTCCCAAACCAGAAGATTTGTATCCTTTCATGTAGTCCCATGCAGGCTGAAACTATAAGAGCTGGAACTACTGCTGGAAAATTGCAGGAACAATGATTTATTCCTGTATGAAAAACTGAACAAGGGAAAACATATAAACACTGCATTATAGGCACAAAGGCTGATTATTTTTGCCACATAAAATAGTTTTAAAATTAATGGGGAAAAGTAATTTTTGACAGTATGGTGTAGGTTGTTTCAGTCTTATAAAAATAGCTATGGATGGTTTATTTGCTTTTCAGACTGCTATTTTTGCTCTACCATTCAGGTATTTTAATGGCTTTTCTTGAATAAGACTTGCAGTAGTTATGTTTATTGATGGATGAATTTATAGGATTATAGCAGACTAAAACTGCAGAATCTTTACAATAGCAGAAACAAATCTGTGGGCTTACTGTATTTTTATTGAGCAAGTTGTCTTGGAAGAAAAGATATGATCATTCTGTTTGATTGGGGTTTTTTTAAACCATCATATTTATTTGAAGTATTTTGGTGGATAAATGTGCCACTTCTCTGGCTACACTCTGAATCATATATGAAATTAGAGTGAGGTGTGAGAATTTAGCAGCAGTGTTGTCACTAAAATGTATATAAAAGTCATTCTCTGTTTCTTTGTCAATTTTTACAGTTTGGGTGATGCAAATTCAGATTTCAAGTACTCCTTTATGAGCCCTAGGCAGATTTGTTTTGTTAAGTGTTTCAAATGACATTTTCCCCAGATTTTGTGTTCTGTCTTCTATAGTTCAGGGATACAGAGTTATCAACCAAAGATGGAAAAAAAGAATGCTAGTAAAGTTCCCTTTTAATAAAAATGGTGGATGGTGCTTTGAGCAATCTGATCTAGTGGAAGGTTCCCTGCCTGTGGCATGTAGTCGGAACTAGATGATCTTTAAGATCCCTTCAAACCCAAACCATTCTATGATTCTGTGATTCTAAATATCATTTCAAAAGCAGAAGCAATCATCTCAAGTCCAGTAATGTGATAACCACCAAATGCTTTTGCAAGTTTAGTCAGGCAGGAAAAGATGGTGAGAACATCATGCTAGACCCTTCTGCCACAGTACTGTGAAAGAAAAATGAAAATGTTGATCATGAGAATGTCTTAAATAATGTGCAATTAAAATGAAGTTCTTTACCCCTCTCTCTTTGTTTTCCAATATCCTGAGTGTAGATGATTAATATATTCTGTGTTTTCAGTCTTTCTTGGAAGACATGAGGACTGTCATAATGGCTAAGCCAGCTTTGAGACTTTTATGTAGTCTTCTTATCTTATAGCTGGAGCTCTATGAAAAATATTGTGACTTTATAAGCTGCTATATAAGCTTTATGTATTAGAATCACAAACTGGTTTGGGTTGGAAGGGACCTTAAAGATCATCCAGTTCCACCCCTTGTCATGGGCAGGGAACCTTCCACCAGGTTACTCAGAGCTCCACTTAGCCTGGTCTTGAACACTTCCAGGGATGGAGAGTGCACAACCTCTTTGGGCAAGTGAATTGTTTCCTATGGATACACATTTGCTCTTACTTACCTCTCACACAGTACTCATTGCCAGGTTCCAAGTGATCGATGTACCAGGCATATGAAAAAAACCAAAGATGTTTGCCAGACTTCCCTGTTTTTGATAATTGTGAAGAAAACTGAAATGGCCACTAATGCCAAATTTCTAAGTGCAAATTAATTTTCCAATGCATATGGGCTCATAGCTCCCATTGATCTTCCTAGAAATTAGGAACCAAGAGCATCAAAAATATCTACCTGCATTTTTAGACATTTAGACTCTTTCAAGGTTCTGGCTGAAAGGAAACTTCACAGTAGGCCACAAATGTTTGGGACTGGAGAGAAAATATCACATAGAAAACAAAAAAAGATAGAGAATACTTTACATCCTTTGTATTCTTATGAGGTACCAATGATGGGATTTATAGAGGGCTGTTCAAAACAGTATGATATTTATGCACCAGTTTGGTTTTCCTCAAGGTAGTTGGATGATCCTGTGTTCATAGGACTATGACAAAAAGTACCTTTCCTTTGGGAAAAGTAGTATAGTGTCTTGATATAAGTAAACTGGCTTGGTGCATAAAACAAGATTTTTAAGATGTTAAAAATATGTCAGGGTTTTTTGTTGTTTTACTGGCTCAAATGCAGAGTGAGAGTGACTTAAAGGAAATGAATGCTTAAGTGGAGAAATGGAATTGATAAGGGGTGCCTTGGAAAGTGTGAAGTGCTTTGTATTTCTCCAGCTTATGATTCCAAAGCCCTCCAGCCTTTTACTTACATAAAACATCTGCCTCCAGCTGTTTTGCTTTTCAAAAACAATAGTTTGTAGGAGAGGAATTGGCACCAGTTGTCTATTATGTTTCTATTACTTTAATTTTCACTATTACTCATATGGCTTTTTTTTTTTTTAAATGATCTCCAAAATGTGTGGCAGTCAGGTTCCCTGGCATCTGATAGTACACGTTTTTCACAGTGCTATGTTATTTCAGTAAGTTCCTTTTCTGGGCAAAGACTTATCTCTGTCTATTCACTGAGACCATGCAAATTTTTATAGCAAGCAAACAAGGAAAAAAAAAAAGGACATGAAAAAGAGTAAGCTCAGAAAAAAAGCTAATACCTAAACAAAATTCATGTAGAGTTATGTTAATTATTTAAAGAAGACACTCCTGAAGGTTGTTAAGTAAATCTATTTCACAGCTTAAAAATAGTGTGGTTTTCTATGATGTTTTAGCTGAATAAATCTTCTGCAGAAAACCCTCTCATTTTTCTTGGTTTGGCTTTGAACCAGCCAGCACTGTATCTGCAGACCTCAGCCATGAGACAAAATTTAGCACACTCCCTGGAAAACTCAGAGCAAGAGCCTTCCCTTGAAATAGGCACGCAAGACCACACAGTTAGGTCCCAGTCCCACACCCACTTAAGCTTGCATGCTTGCAATAGAAAGGATTTGCTCAATGGTCAAAACCTATTAACCATAAATTGGAGCCTACTCACATCTGCATTCCTTGCTAAGCTCTTTCCATGAAGAGTTCAAGGGGATTGAGGTAGCTGTAAACATGTCATACTGACTTCTCACTAAACATCTACCAGATGGGAACATCTCCTAGAAAAATGGTGCCTTTATGTAGTCTCCAGATCTTACAGCTGGACCTCTGGATACTTGGCAAAAGACTAAGACTGTTTTAGAATGGTTTGGTTTTAGGTGAGCTTAATATTTATTTTTCTCACACCATTTTCTCAGAAATGCAACTGTATTAGCAAACTGTTTAATAAAAGGACACTGATAAAAGTACTGTTAAAATTAGATCAGAATTTAAGTGGTTGGCAGGACATTACATTATATTTGAAATAAAAGGAACTTAGACAAATATTAAGCTAAATCCAGACCTGAGGATTACATCCTTCACATCACATTGCAATTATCTAAATACCCAAATATTTCTCAACTTTCCATATTTTGCCAATTAAGCCCCATGAAATTTTAGGGTGGAAAACACACGAGTGCAAAGCTATTCTGGGAAAATAACTTCTCACAGTCTAACTGGCCACACAAACGAAAAACATCCTGTTCTGTTGTGAGCTCTTAAGATGTAGACAGTGAATCCAATTCTCATGTTTTCAGAACTCTGCTCATTAGTTGTTAATGAGAAATTATGAAGATTGAAGACAGATAATCTAACAATAGCCACCACAACATTACACTTCACCTTTTATTTTCTATTTCAGATTAAGCCACTGTTTCAGGCTTTGTGGTGTAACAAATATGCGCAGGTTAGTTGTTTGTTTTTCTTTCTTTTGATTGATGGAAGATAAAACCTAAGAAGATCAAGACAGCTTGTATTAATTGTCAGCCTGTTTTCTCAGTGACAGTGATTTTACAACTTGTTTTCTCTTTTATTTTATGAGCTAGAACTAAACAAAATTATAATGTCTATTATAATTTTGTATAATGTATACCTACTCACTAGCAAAAGTGCTGAGCTACTCAATGACTTTCATTGAATCAGTGACTGCCTCTTTACAGGCTACTGGCCAAGGGGTGGTTGTGTCAGTTTTTTTCTGTGTACATGCTGTTTGCTAACTTGATACTGGTAAAATTGGAAGCGATTTAGTTTTTCCTTAAATCACTTACAGCTCTTCCAAATTTTTTCTCGTAAGTGCATGTCAGCTAGTATATCCATACCTGGAGAGAGCTCTCTGTAATAATCAGAGATAATACACTCTACTGAAATCCACTCTTTTATATTGTTCAAATTTGAACAGGATAATTGAACATGTACTTTGTGGCTTAGTCAGTTCTTCATAGAACAAAGGCAGTTACTCACTTTTTTTGACTTCAGAACTTCCCACAGAAGTAGAAGTTTTTTTCTTTGTGATAAGGAATGCTACCTATTAATTAGACTTTCTTCTGTGGGCATCTGGGCTGGCTGCTGACAGCAATGTATCAATGAATTAATGAGAATAAAACAACCTGACACCTGCTTCGTTTTTTATTCTGTCAAATGGAGCAGCTACTGAGAAAAGTGTTAAGACACCTAGATTTGTTGACTATAGAAAGTTTGTTTTGTTTTTTGGTTTTTTTTTTCCTAGTTGCAGTATACAAATAATTATTTTGGAACCTCAGAGGAGTAGCTAAATAAAAGCTCTGCTTTGTTTGGCATAAGGGTATGGCATTCTGTATAATAATTTTCATTTAACAGAGAAGAAAGCATTTGGGTTTTGTTAATTGAGTAGAGAGGAAGTAAAGCTTTTCTGTTTATTAGTTTGTTATCTGATGATATGGTCAGAGAATCATAAGGTGTTTTGGAGTTGGGCATTTTGATAAACGTGTGAGATTAAGTTGCTTTCACGCATGTGTATTTTGTCAAAAACCCTGCAGGTCCCTGTGCTCTTAGTGATGTGGTCAACATAAACATAATGTAACTGGAAATTGTTTTGTGTCTAATGAATAGAATAAGTTATCCCAAATGCACCTTGATACATTAATTTAAACCAACCTTTAAAAGAGGCGAACAATATACGAGGAGCATACTTAAATGGGTAATTCTTCTGTGATTTTCCACCGTATTGTGCATCTGCAGTCATCTTGATTTATCAATCTAAGGCAGCTATGAGGGTGAAACTGGTAAAAAATTGTTATCAATATTTTTATTTGCAAGTAAAAGGAGTATTAACATTGCATCTTGGTCTCTGCCTGAGCAGAATTTGAAGCTTTCTGTAATATTTCCAGTATTTGATCAGAAATTATTGTGGTAAAAAAAAGAGTGGGTCAATTGAGGCCTTTTAATCTAATCGGATAGTAAAAATGTGAGTAAATTTTATTAGTATAGCAGTAATAATTCTGCCATTAACAGGAAGAAACTTGCCTTGGATTTCCGAGCCTTTTCTATTTCTATTCTGGGACTAGAAGAGCTTGTGATACTCAGTTATTTATCTTTTTGTCTGCCCCTGTGTATTTGCTGAGCCAGAGTTTATAAGAGACATAAAAGATTACAGACATTTAGGGAAGCCCCTTTGTTTTAGGAATCCTTAAACTAAATCTAAACCACCCTTTTGGCAACTCTTAAGAAGTTCCAGTTAAACAAGATTTGAAACTGGGAGAGCTCCTCACTTATCAGAGTTGGTCTCTTACATTGCTTAGCTTGCTTGGGATTTCTAGATAAAAATTATATTTTCTAGTCAATTAGTTTTCTTCCTTTATTAGCAACCTTGATGCTAACAAACTCATAAAAATCAGTTGCACTTCTGTTCTTGTGTTTGCATTTCACCTAGAATAGTCACAACAGAATAAGAAGCAATTAAATATTCTGGTCATGCTTTGGACTAGAAGTATGTTGTTTTGATTGTCCTTTGCATAACCAAACATTGTGAGTGGAAGCTGCATCAACCTTTGTTTCTCTTTTTGTACAGTCCCTACCCAAGACAATTGGGCTCTGACCTGTGACGCAGTCATCTGACTTTGGACAAAATAAAGACATCATTTTATCTCTTAGGCATCTTAGCTACAGGACCTTGAATGCACAGGAGGTATATAATGAAGCTTCTTTTCCAGTTTTGCAAACCTTAGCATTCTCATGCAATCTGCTCAATACTTGTTTTTTGAAACTCTGCTGTCATTCAGTGTGCACCACAGTGAAATAATGCCATACAGGTATTGTTTCTACAGCATCCCTCATCTAGAGATACATTTTATTAGTGTGAATTACTGATACATTAAATATGCATTTTTTATTAGATTGCAGTATTCAGTAAGTATGTATTAAGGGGGTTGATGTAAAACCAGCTTCAGCAGCCATTGAAGAAAGCAAAAGCCTTTCACTAAGTGGCAGAGATAAGAGATGGTGCAAAGATTTTCATAGTGTTGCCCACACTATGTCTTGGTTATGATAATCTCTAAAGAAGGGAAAATGGAGAAGTTAAAGTTCCATTAAATCCTTGACCTCTTAAAAGCCTGATACTAACGGATTCAATTACTGACAAGTACAGTTGTAGGTTGAGTGATTCATCCCTATGTACTTAAGTCACAATTCATACATAAGAATTACATTCATTTCTCTCAGCTTTACCATTCTTTAGGTGAAATATTTAATTAACTTGCCTAAGAATAAAAGGCTTGATTAGTCCTTGTCAGTGAGTGATTCATTGGGCTGTGGATCTGTCCATCCACCTTGGCCAGAGTCTTACGAACCCTTAAGACAATTTCAACTAAATTGGAAAACTGGGGGTGATCACAAAAATAAATGGCAAGTTTTGTGATTGGGAAGACAAGGAGAACTTTTTTGTTTGGTTTGCTAGGTTCCTGTGAAAATCATGGAAAAGATATTTTGACAGTGGGGAAAGACTCGAGAAGATCTTGCAGTTGACCATAAGGTGCAAGGCTTGAGGAAACCAGGCTTCATTAGTTCTGCAAAAACTGCTTGGTTTTCTTTTCCTTTTTAAGTCTCATTATAAGAAGTGTCAGTAACTGACAGATACGGAGAGCTTGACTCTTAAGAATGTGGATGTTACCACCTCTTTGCTGCTGCTCGTGGGAGCCCAACCCATCAACCATAGTGGTGAATACAAACGGGATGAGCATGTCAAAGTCCAGCCGCATTTATTCAGATGAAGTATTAGGTTTTGCATGCCAGTTTTAACATGTAGGGACCTGGGGCCTCCCATCTCTTCTGAATACTTTTAGGTTATTCTACAAACTGTGGGTAATTGCCACAGTTACACAGGAGATAGGCCATGATGTAAGAATCAAAATTATTGTATTCCTAATAATGGACCAATGACCCCTTCATGTCAGTTGATAGAGTTGTGGCTAGTCGATGTTTTCTTAACAATTCAGCATGGTGTTTTTTCTCTTGTTCCTCTTTGTGTAGAGGTGCAAAAGATGGAAGGTGATTCACTCAGTATGGAACTGTTATTCCAACAGGAATCACTTTCTGCTTGTGTGTCTTCTGTGAACTGTTGAATCACTGCCCAACTTCTGTGTCCATAAAGAACATACCCAAACAGCAGTGACTCAAACAAGCGTTTGACCACAGCTGTCATTGAGACCAGTTTTTACAAGACTCAAGAGGGCTTTGTCTGGAAAATTAACTTTCTGCTCACTTAAACCCAGCTGGTTTTTGCTTGGGTAGGTGTCAGAGGGATAAGACACTGTGAGAAAACTTAATGGATGCAAAGTCAGTCTTGTCTCATGCTCCTGTTTCACCTTCCTTAGACAGCTCCCTTTAGCTTCTCCTTGGCCTTCTGAGCTTTTGATATTGTCTCCAGAATCAAGATCTGAGACCAAAAATTAACTTGCTCCTTACACAAGATGTACTTCAGAAATGAATTTAATACATGGCCCCTTCAAGAGTCCCAGAGGCAGCTACTGGTGACCTGGGTCATGTGGTGCTGCCTGCCTAAGTTTCTGTCACTGCCTGGGCTCCTGTTGGCAAGGTGTTTGGAACAGAATCTCCATAACTGGCAGCTGGAGACTCCTAGATAAGGGACAATATCTTCTTTTGGTTCAGACACTGTGCTGGAGGAACAAGGGGGAAGGCTGCACAGAGGTTGTTTTGAGATTGTGGGGCTGTGCTTGGAACTCTGAAAGAGGATTTTATTGGGAGCTGCAGAAAAAGCACGTGATTTTTTAAAAATACTATTTTAATTTTTATTCTGCATTTCTTTTGAAATGGAATAACAGGGCAGGTTACCATAGGTCTCCTAGCACTGAAGGTGTACAGCTAATACGTAGTCATATAGCTTGCTGAAAGTAATTTTTTCATGAATTTGGTATAACCAGGTCACTTTAGGTCACTGTGGTAGTCATCACAGGCCTGTAAATGGTACAGTTAAACCAGTGGATACTATTTTTTCTATTAATCTTCCTAGAAAAGCCTTTGTAATCCTAATTTTCTAGGCCATTAGGGTAAAGGCAGATTACAACTAAAGCTGGTTTATTAACTTTACTCACCTTGGGCTTACCCAGGCCAGATCTCTTCTGTTGGGTGCCTATACCTGGAGTCATTACTTTCCTCAATAGTCTTTCAAACTTGTTTTCTTACGTTTAGGCCTGAGTATCCTTATCTTACCATGAAGTTAGATTCAGCTTGAGAGTTGGCCCTGGACTGAGCAGCAGGTTGAACCAGAACTTCTCCAGAGGTCCCTGCCAACCTCAGTTATTTTGGACTTCTAACTTGTGCCCCTTCACAGCATATGAGGTAAACTGCTTCTCAAGTCCCAATTTATTCACAGTTACACAGCACACTGCAGTGAAGCAGAAAGAGCACCCAAATTGTGGTGGCTGAATCTTTTTCCACCACCTATCAGTTGAGTGATGCCACCCTGGACAGGTCCAGTCATCGGCCCTGCTGGCTGTGACCACAATGCCAGGAGAGCATTTCTTGGGGCTGCCATGGATCAGTCCCAAATTACAAGGCACATGTCCCCACAGTAGGCAACAACGGATTAGAAGTTGGCTCTGGACAATGCAAGTGATGAGACTGGTGCTTCCCAGAAGAATAGACAGGGTCCTTTTCGCCATGGAAGCTCTTGTCTTAATGACAGGAATTGTGTTTTTGCACCGGCTTCATTTGCTCCTCGGCTCTCAGCTTCTGACCACAGACCCCTTCTGACCGTTTCACTGCAGCCTCCTGGGAGGGACGGCCAAACCGAGGCCATCCCTCGTGCCCAAAAGGCAGCGGTGGGTGCTCGCCCCCAGCGCCCCTCGGGCTGCAGCGCACCCGCCCCGAGAAGCTGCGTGAATCTTGCTCGGGCGCTCTCGGAAAGCCTCTCCCTGGAGCTCTGCCTGAAAGTTCACAAGCGGCGGCACTCCGTCGCTGCCGTCGCTCCGTCGCGGGGCGCGAGTGCCCGTGTCGGTGAGCGCCGGAGCCCGCCCGGCGTTTCGGCGCGGACCAGCAGATGGCGGCGCCGCCCCGGCTGGGCGCGCAGCCCCGCGCACGGCGCTGCCGCTGAGCCCCGCTCCGGTTACAGCCCTCCCCCGCCCCCGCCCTCCGCCGCGGTGTCTCCCTCCCTCCCCGCCACCTCCCCGCCTGTCACTACCACGCCGGAGAGCCACCATGGCGCACGGCGGGCCACGCGTGTCCGCCGCTGCCGCCCCGCGAGGGGCTGCCCGGGTACCGCCGCTGCCGCTGCTGCTGCTGCTGCTGCCGCTTCTGCTGCTGCCGCCGCTGCTGGGCGCCGCCGCCGCTCCGCGCTGCGCGGAGCCCTGCGGCCGCCCGCGCCCTGTAGCCCTGACCCGCGGGGCGCGCAGCCCGCCGGAGCCGCGGCGCGGCGGCGGGGCGGCGGCGGGGAGCAGCCGCTCCAGGAGAGCATCCTTGGCGGCCGGCCGGGAGCAGGTCTCCCTTATCAGCACCTCCTTCGTGCTGAAAGGGGACGCGTCTCACAACCAGGCGATGGTGCACTGGACGGGCGAGAACAGCAGCGTGAGTGCGAGGGGCAGTGCGGGCGGGGTTTGGGGTCCCTGCCCTTGCCGTTGCTTTGCTCTTCCAACTTGCGCGGAGCAACCTGCGCTCCGCCGGCCTCGGTGCGGCTGGAGCGCACTGCTCCCGCCTCCCGCTGGCCGGCACGGGGGTCTCCGCGGGCAGAGCTCGGGGTGCTGCGGGCGGTGAGGTGCCGCCGGGAGGCGAAGCGCCGCCCTGCTCGGGCCGACCCCGCGTACCCCTCGCCACTTCCCCAGAAGTTTGGAAAGTTTGCGAGCGCGCATCTTGCAGAGGCGCCGGGTGCGCGGTGTGCGCCGCGCTGCGAGGAGGAGGAGGGCGGCTTAGCTCCGGACCGGCGAGGCGGTGTCCGTGTGCGGTCGGTGTGCCCCCGGGTCTGTGCCAGGGTATCCGGGTAAAGGAGAGGCACGAAGGAACTGCGGTGCGGGGATTATCTCCTCCAGCCCCCCATGAAGTCCTAGATTAAATTGTCGAGGTTTAATCGATTCACCGCGATTCAGTCATCCCCGTGTAATCTCCCCCGCGCCGCGCTCTGCCTCCTCAAGCGCCGGGGAAAGAAAAACCCGAAACAAACCGAAAATGAAATAAAATGTGGCTCTGGGCTTGAGGTGATGTGAGCTGCAGGAGTGAGAGAGCAGAACGGCCCCGCCGGGCGCCGCAGGAGCGTAGGGACGTCCCGCAAAGGTCCGTAATAGCAGCAGCTCTCCGAGGGAGCTTTTACAGCCACATCGTTCGATTAAAATCTTGCGCTGGGACTAGCGATACTGCATTAGAGCATCACTGTTCACAACTTTTCACAGTTAAAGCAGTGTGTCTTGCCTTTATTGTTTATCTCTTTTAAACAGAACTCTCACGGTGGGTGCTACTAGTATTTTTTAAACTAATTTTCAATTTCAGCTAGTCTTCACTTCTTTATATATTGATCCATTAATGGTTGTGTATTCGCACGGGTGGTTTCAGGGATTTGCTGCTTCTAATTTATTCGTCACTGAAACATTATATTATAACAGTGGCCATCATGGGTAAATAGCACCTTGCACTGTCTGTGTAACTTCATAGTCAGGAAAATATCGTTACGAACGCTTAAGATGAACTTTCTCCTGGAGGATTTTAGTGTTTCTGGAAAATGGAGTGTTTTAATTCCAGTTCAGCTAAGCTCTGACTCTGCTTGAACTTTGTGAATTTAGTATAAAGTTTACTTAAACTTGTCTCAGTTCAGAGTGTGTGTGTTATACTTCTCATAAGTATGTGAATTATTATCCTTTCTCTAGGACCTAAAGTCCTGGGTTTTTGCCTGTTTTGCTAGGGAGTCAGCCAGGATGTGGAGCTGCTAAGGCTCCACTGATGAGGATGCAGTGATTCCCTGGAGCATGCTGAGCACTTATGTTAGTACTCTTGTATAATCAAGTGTCAGAGTTGAAGTCAGCATCATAAAGCTTGACACTTTCAAAGGCACTTTTTGATTTGCTCAGGAAGGAAGTGTAAGACATGGTCATTTTGTATGAAATGAAAGTGTTGCAAATCAGCAGCATCAGCTATTCTGATTCTGTTCTTCCTCCATTTCTCTGCTATTACACTGCTGCTGTTTTCTGTGGACAGTGCTTGCAGGCTGTTAGGACAGCTTCCTTGAAGAATTCAGTATTAAAAAGTTGGCATAAGTTCATTTTTTGACGTAGAAGGCAAGTAACAGCTTTCATGGAAAGCATTCTGCACTCTAAAATGAATATAGTAGAACCTTGCTAATCCACAGTTATGACTAGTGGTCTCGCCTCGCCTCTCTGCAAAGATTTAATAACAGATGCTGCAGTGAGGGCTTGTATTGCTAAAATGTTATTATTTCTTCACAGTATGCTACAGCTCCCTTACTAGAATACTACCACATAGTCTCTTCAAAAGCAAAGATAAATGGCAACTGTCAGAAGAAATGAAAGTGGTTACAGTCTTTGCTGCAACTTAGCTCTTTTTTTGTTTGCTTAGTTGCTATCTACTAATTCAGTATTGCAGAATGACACACTCATCGTGGATGTCTGCAGATGTTGTGTACATTATTTGTACGTTCAATAAAATATACTTTTGCAGAGTTCCTTACAAAGTATGATGCTTACTCTGCCTGCCATCAGGTGATTAGTGTCAAGCAAGACTGTATTTGAACGAGTGACCTGTTAATGAAAGACTTTGCTGCCTTAACCCAAATGAAAGCAGCCAGTCTTGGCATTGGATGTTTTACAGTATGACTGTCAGCATTTTTTTCAGCTTCTTTTCTTGTTAGTTAGCTTTGTTTTATTTCATGCTTCCAGAAGAGCTGATGTTAACAAAGGCTTCCAGAGAAAAAGAATTTGTAAAGACAGTTCATAGAGTCTTTTTTTTTTCCTTTCTTTTTTTTTTAAGGAGTGGAAGAAATACATTAAGCTCAAAGGAAACAGGACGGGCTCCAGGGGATTGGAGAGAATTTTGCTGCATGTTTGTATATTACATTCAAACAATTGAAAATAAGCACCTGATTCCCAACATATTTAAAGTAGTCTTGAATGTCTATTTGTTTAAGTAGATATGTATGTATTTATTTATATTACTCTGGGTTGTTTGGAGGTAGGAATGCTATGATCCAGTGCTTCTCAAACTTGCCACCTTACTCTGTGTTCTTAAATCTCTGGCAAATTTTTCCTTGTCTTGGCAGCACAGGCTTGAGTCTTGAAGCTCTCTTCTGTCCCAGGCTCATTGCAGCCAAGGGGAGGGCTGTCATTCCTACAGCGGGGTTTTGGATCAGGCCCTGTGAACCTCAGGAGGCACTCAGCAATCTGAAAGTGTCACCACACGGATTTGGCACCTCATTGGAGGTACTCAGCACTTTGTAAACCAAGGAGCTAAACTAGTTTCTTTACCCTTTACAGCTGCATGGCTGAAAATTTGACAGTGAAGAGCTCCAGATGACCACATATCCTCTTAAACACCTCACCTAGTAAAATAAATGAAGACAAAATATGCATTAGGATTATTCCTTTGAGCTCCACGATGAAGAGACGAATAACTATGAAAGCAGAGGGGGCAGCTGCATCTCTCAGGGGTGTTCACCTGCATGAATAGTTCATCAAAAGTTCTGCCATGGAGTACTTGTGTGTGTGGATCAAGGGCAAATACCTAAATGCGAGAGGGTCAGAGGTTAGGTTTCACATGGAGTTTTAAGAAAATAATTTGCATCGTGTAAATCATCCTGTGCTGCAATAGTAGGAGCATGAGATTTTTGGTTGCATGAGATGTTTTGAAAGAAACTGGGGAGGCTATAAGTTAAATTGATCCTCTTTCTTCCCTCTTTTCTATACTGTAGAAGTCTGATGTTTACTTATTATCCTCTTGTAATGCTGTTAGTTTGGTGAGTTAGAGAAATGCTGGCTTTGATGGCAAAGCAGAGGATGTGGTTGCACGGATTATAAAGTGGGCTCGAATCACTGGGAAGATCAGGGTGCAATTTCTTGCTTTGTCAAGAGAGAGCTGTACCAGGAGATAGGCAAATTGCTTCCCGCTTTGTGTCCTCGTTACTTTATTTTGTAGTCTAGTAATTATTTACAAATCCTATGAACAAGAAGCACGTCCCCAGCCTTTCTTTGCAGTGGGATGTATAGTCAAAACTATCACTGATGATGCAGGTCTTGCAAAGCCTTGTCACAGCAAGAATGTACTTGGTTGGTGAATTTCTGCAATTAGTATTTCTGCTCTCTGTCCCCTCTGCCCACAGAAAGCTGTGGTGTGGTCTTACTTTCAAACAAAGGCTCATGTAACTGGAACTAATTTTCCTGCCAGTCTTAAAATATCATAAAATGAAGACATGGCAGGTGGGTCGTGCAACATACCGTGTACTGTGGGAAGGGCAAGTAAATGCCATCCATGTAACTGATAAATAACACTGAGAATTGGAATATTTACAGGTAGCATGCAAAAAGAATAGCCCTTAGTGTGTTAAGCTAAATATCCTTGTGCCCAGATTTACTAAAAATATGCAAGCCTTTCTGATTTGGGGGAAAAATAGTCAATTCATGACAGCTTTTAAAAATCCTGCCTTTCCTTTGGAGAGCCCTTAGTCATCCCAGGACCTTTTCTTTGATACTAGATAAACAACTTTGTTTGCAAAACTATATTCTTTTTGACTTTCCTGAAGAATTCCCATTCTGCATTCATACTAGCCAATTAAAAAAAAAAAAAAAAATCAAAGCCAAAGCAGAAATAGGGGGAGAATGAGACTCGTATTCACAATTGATTTTGATTCAGGGGCTGCTCTTCATGCTGTGTGCAGACTGCTAAAGTAGTGTGAGCAGGACTTTGGCCAGCTGCTTCCAAGTCTGCAGTATCATGGTGCCAGTATTTCCTATTTTTTGTTTGTTGTCAAAATATTAAGTCCATGCAGGTGCTTATTTGTCCAGTAACTTGATGTCATGATCCCCCATAAACATATTTGTTATGGAAAATAAATATAAATATACACATCACTTTCTTTGAGTCCTAAAAAGCAGCGACTTACCAGAAAGGTTTATTGCATGTCTACAGATACTGCTACACACAAAAAACTTTAGCTTATCCAGACTTCTCTATATTTGATATACAGATACTTTGTTAAATTTAGAGACTTTCTCTTTTTGATACAGTTTCACCATGTATGATTTGTAGAGGCTAGTGATCAGTACATGTATTCTTCTGGCAAGTATTTTATTTAATTGGTTTTCTGTTTTGTTCAGTTTGCACTCAGTTGTGAGGAAAACTATGAAAAGCATTGACTTCAACATTACTGTAGCACTACCTGTAATGGTAAATGTAGTTATCTATGCAAACATGGGCAAAAGTCCATTTGTGGTAAGGTTTGGGTGGTGTTTCTGCAGAGTAGTCAGACTACGTTTTATGAAACTAAAGGGAGCATGAGGTCAAAAATCCTGACAGCTCAGAGCTTTGATAAATGGCAGATGTATTGCAAAGTGAAAAGTAGATTTCCCATAGGGAGGGTTTTTCTTAAAATTCCTTGAGATGATAGTGTGATTATAAAAACAAACAGAAACCAAACCCAATAATCATATTTGAATGAAGCAGCAGAATCCCACATGGAAAGCAGAATGATTTTAATCTGATTGAAGTAACTCAGGAGTTTAAAATGTCTTTTTCCTTTTTCTTTTCTAATGGTATAAAGTTTCTGGCTTACTTCATCTATTTGCTTCTGCCAACTGCTGTTTTCCATCTCTACCAGCCTTACATCTGGCTGTAAGTTATATTGCTGCCTGCTGAGCTCTACCCACATTTCAGCAAATTCCAACTGCTAAAGGAAAGAGAGACAGTAGACACTTAAAATTGGTACATACTTTAATTAGTAAATGTGTATTTCAAACATGCCTCAAAGTCCTCCTCCATGAACCCTCCACACCTGCAGCCATACCTGGTTTTACCTGGTTTGCTGGTTTGACTGGCATTACCTGGCTTGCTTAGGAGCAAGCTGTTATAGTAATACTGCTGTGCCAATGTTAGGACAAGCTCAGTTTAAATCTAAGAGGGAAATTTAGCAGTGTACAGTCTGGACAGACACCAGATTGAAATCCTCCCTCTCTCTAATACTGCTGATGTATTGCATGTGCAGGATAAACGAAGCAGTCGTAAGGGATGTGTTTAGGCTGGGGACAGCACTTCACGTATCACAGTGGGAACGTAATGCATTCTTCCCAAGTTTGATGGTCTTAGAAATCTGCTGGTATAGATCTTTGGAGAAAGAATTGAGGACATCCCTTTTGACTTTATTAAAATTCAGTAGAGAGATCCTTTTGAAAGGTTCAAAGAAAGAATGGAAGAGGAAAATTATGAGCTTTTCATAAAAACATTAATTGTTCTGCTAAAATGGGAAGCTGTATAAGGTAAGGACCACCTTATGAATTTAAAACGTGAAACTGCCCAGATTACAGAAGCTTTTATGCCAAGTCCTTTGCCTGTCCAAATATAATATCTTATGGTTGTGTCAGTTAAGACCAAAGGTTGTTCACAGAAAGAGAGACTCTGCAGTGCAATCAAGTGGGATCCTTCCATGTTCTGAAAACTCAACTTCATTTGTGCAAAAGTAGAAAGTATAGATTGAAAGTATTCTACAGTATATGACTTCTTGCTGTAGCTCAGAATGAAACTTGATAACCTGTAACATCTTCAGAATTTTTACTCAAAGTCTCACATTCCTTACCAAACATTCCCATCCCCAACCCCCTGTCCCAGTAATAATAATTTAAAACGACAAATCACCAATGACAAAACAGTTTTAAAGAAATAATGAGTGGGATCCTTTGCTGTGCTTTACTTCTTTAGGAAGGAGAAAATTCTCCTCTGCAAGGGTGGTGAGACACTGGAAAAAGTGGCCTGGAGAAGCTGTGGGGGCCCCATCCCTGGAGCTGTCCAAGGCCTAGCTGCATGGGGCTTTGACATACCTGGTCTAGCAGAAGGTTTCCTGCCTGTGGCAGGGGGGTTGGAACTAGATGAACTTTATGGTCCCGTCCAAACCAAACCATTCTGTGATTCTGTGTTTCAGCCATTAAGTCTAAACTTGGACTTCTGCAGTGGGAAGGAGACAGGGATGGTCTCTGGATTGATACCTGACAATCTTAACAGACGTGCTTGAGAAAGCTGGGTACATCTGCTGGATTTGCTGACCTTAGTGCGATGAGTAGAGAACTGTTTGGCTTACGAATCCTCTTGGATGTCATCAGCCCTGGATGAGGCTGTTGTGGAAGGAGGACAGATGCTGAGGTGCTGCTGTCTTGCAGGACTGAGAGCCCTTGGCAGAGCTGGTGATGCTCTGCACAGCCTCATCAACTCATCTGTGAGCTCTAAGCAAGAGTTGAGGTGCAGTTGATGCCTGGGGGAAATTTCAGGCTTGTCCAGAGACAGAGCAGAAGGTTCCAAATGATCAGCTGTTGGACTAAATTGAAGCTGAATAGTAGTGCCAAAGAACTTTTCCCAGTTACCTCACTAGAGGTAACTGGAAAATACCACTTGCCTTACGTAGGTGATTTTGCAGTTTCCTACCTTCAAGATGAGAATAACTTCTCTATCTCTTAGGATGGCTTTTGCCTAAAAATTAGCTGTGCATTTTGATATTAAGGTAATGGTTATCACCATAACACCTAAAAGAGGCAGGACTATAGAAAATCACATCAGTGATTTCTTTGTTCCTTTGACAGTACAGCCCAGGAATTAGAGAAGAAAAGACTCTCATGCAAACTTCTCTGCTTGTTCTGATGTTTGTTTTGATCAGGGCTCCTTTGAATGTGTAGTCCAGTTTAATTTGAATGCCTAGACTCTGGCACTTCAAGATCATCGAACAGTCTTAAGATTATGTGACTAAAAACAGTATCAGTGAAACTTAACCTGTATTTAATACGTTTTTTCTGTCTTTGTTTAGCCGTTCAAAGAAACAACTATGTTTCTTTCTCAGTGTTTGTATTTTTTCTGCTCTTGTAGCCTAATTATTTCTCTGAATAACATTTATTTTGCCCTTTTAAGTTTTTTTTTTATAGCTCACTTTTGCTAGCTCTTTAATTGTACCATCTGGGTAGGGCAGTACCTAGATATAATAGTACCTGTCTATTGTGTATCTGGCAGGCACATTTTTAGAAATGTACTTGCACACAGAGATTATTGTTAATTTCTGGCATCCTTCTAATTGCTTCTGTGATTATCTGTTTTCCTAAAAAGAAAATCACAGAACAGTAAATAGGTTTGTATTTTTTTTTAAAGGGAAGCCATAAAAACGCTTAAATAATTTGGTCATTAGCAAAAAAGCTGGTTTTTGTGGTTTCTGTGGAGTAAGATTGTTAAAAGTTTGTTCTACTAGATGAAGTAGATGTATTTGAAGTTTTTTTCCCCATTCACTTTATGAACTTTGTTTCTTTGTCACTGGGGGCACAGTAAAGCTGCATGAGCGTTGCAGCAGCGTATTTGGGAGTACCAGCCCCGTGATGTGTCCTTACTCCTGTGGAGCAGTAGGCCCATGTTTACTGGCCAGTGTGTTAAGTTTTAGCAGATGGCAAGATACACTGTGTGAAAACACTTTTTTTATCAGAAATGATAACTGTCTCTGGTCTGGCCCCTGGACTGAAAGTGCCCAGGGAAAGAGCAGTCTTCCCCCAGCATGTGTATAAGCAAGGTGTGTACTGGGGTTCTGCTCTGGGTTGGTGGCATTTAGGTGCTGTGTAATACCAATAAATAACGATGATAATTGAGAATCGAGCTGTTCCACCTGTAAATTTTACCAGTATGCAGCTTGGCCTCCCTAAATGAGCTATGGTGGAGAAATGTTGCTTTTCTCAGGTGGTGAAGAAGAGCCTGTTTACGATTAATGCATTTGCATGCTTCTCTCCACCAGCAATTGTCACTGCAAGACAGGTGCCCAAGGGGATGGAGCTGGAGAGTGAGAGGAGAATGTTGGAATCACCCTTTGAGCTTCCAGCACTGTTTCACAGTGGTGAAATGTGACTGCTTCTGAAGAAATAGTTGTTTCTTCATTGAAAACACAATTGTATCGAGGTTGTAGGTTGCCATAAAATCCTCAAGGGGTACAATAAGATATTTTTCCTGTGCTTGCTAGCAGAAAGATACCCTGCAACTTTGTCTTTTCAGAGGATTGGAACTGTTTGTGAAGTCTAACACATCTAAATCCTGCAGCAGCACTTGTTAAATCTTGCCATTTACGGAGAGCAGAATACGCTTCTCTCAGCTCTTGTTTTATGCTCCCAGCAATTGTTTGGTGTTCAGCCTAAGGAGGCACCAATGTTAACACAGGCAGAGATAAGAGTATAACCCCGAGGGAACTTGTGAGCCCCTTTAGTATGGGCAGCTCTGTTTTATGCATGGTTTTTGAAGGGCTCCATGGATGAGATATAAAAACAGAAATAAACCAAAGAAAAGCAGCATGTGCCAGGAATGGGTGGATTAGTGGATTACTTTCTCAGTGCAGAGATCTTAACTTCAATTACCACCACCAGTCAATGGGATCCAAATGGATGTCCTGCACATATGCAGTGCTCCAACAATCAGCCTGGTGCAGAGCTCAGGAGGTGAATTCTGGGGAGATTTGTGGCAGCAAATGCCTGGAGATTCCCACAGACCTGGCTGGTGATGCTGGAGTGCATTGGACTGCTGATGATGCTGGAGCAGTTGGATGTCATAGAAAGACTAATGCTCTTGTGCCTACCTCATCTCAACCTGCAGTGATTTTCCCAGTGGAAAACGAAGTCAAAATCAGATTCTTAGGATCTGCTATGCATTTGTGTGTTTGTACTTACAGGCTCTGATCTTGATAATTCTTAACTAAAGAAACCCCAGTATCCTACTCCATGGCAGGTTGGTATCAGTAAACTTCTGGGTTTCCAGCTGCTTTTGGGAGGGATCCCTCTGTGCTCTTTCTGAGCACTTTGTGGGGCCCTGTTGAGAGTAGTAAGGGTTCACGTTAGATGTGGCTGCCATACACTGCTCTGCACATGTGCTAACTGAACTTTATTCCTCCTGGCCTCTCTCATTTTAGTCTTATAACCTGCACTAGTTTAATTGCTGTGCAGAGGGCTTAGGAATCTTCAATATTGTAGTATTTCATGAGGTTAGAGCATAGAAAAAGCTTTCTTCTCCCAGGCAGAGATGCCTGCTCATAAGCGGTAGGACTTCATCAAAGTTGAAGCTTTTGATGTAAAAGGCCATTTCTTATTTTGCTATTTGTTTGGCTTTTAATCAGTGGCTTCGTGTGTTTCCCTGCTTGTTACCCAACCACAAAATGGCAAGTATGTGGAAAGGTCTCAGCTGCCTTGAGAGCAGTCTTGAAACATGTTCTTTGCCCTGAGTGAGAAGTACAAGCTGAACAGAAACTATGCAAAACATTTATGCTGGGAGTAGGGTGGCTTCAGAGTGAGAGCTGTGTCCTGAGCATCAATGACAGATTACAGAGGACTGACAGTGAACTGTCTGGTTGGTGCTTGAAGTAGAAAATTGGGAAGCTGTTACTATTAGTGGCTCTGAGCTTTTCTTTCTCCCTGGGTGAGGGAAGCCAGTACTGGTGGAGTCAGCTGGGATCTGATCCTCTTTGTAGTTTCCCAGCCTGATAGGAAAAACAAATATGAAGGAATCCAGAGTTTCTTCTTTCCTCTCTTGTATGTTACATCCACCAAGGCGCTGCTGAGCCACATGCAGGAGGGAAGAGGATGTCTGGATAGAGCAAAAGTGTCCATATTTTTGGAGCAAGCAGCCCACTATCAATGTACTAAATTTCTGTTGGGTCAAGATACTATTATTTAACACTGTCTAAAACCACTGTAAAGAAGAGAAGCAAATAAATGTGTTGCATGTCAGTAAAACAGCATTTTTGTAGCTCTGTGAAACCCACTTTCTGATTCACTGATTGAGTTGTTGGTTCTTGTCAGCTTCTGTGAAGTAAGATGCAGAAGGAACACATTCCCTGTGTATAGGCTGAATCAGGCACCTTTGCTTAAAAATTGTAGGATGTAGCTCAGTGAACACATTTTTCAGTTCATAATGAAATACATGTGTTCATCTTCTTGCAACATCTCTCAAGGGCTACTGGGCAGAGCACTGAGGGCCACTAACAAGATCCCTTCCCTTCCCTTCCCTTCCCTTCCCTTCCCTTCCCTTCCCTTCCCTTCCCTTCCCTTCCCTTCCCTTCCCTTCCCTTCCCTTCCCTTCCCTTCCCTCTGCTTTAAACCAGATTTTTTATATAAAGTGGGCTTCATTTAGAAGGCTTTGAACTTTTTAATAATCTCATTGTTCCTGGAAAACCCTAAGAGAGAATTTTTTAAAATTTATTATATAAGCACCTTGTGCCCTGTGTTCCATTTCTTGATTTAAACACCCTTGGGAGGGAGATGACTGATACCAGACTACCATATATAATCCATGTGAGAACTGGGTTGTGTAGCTGGTAAATTAGCAATATAAAATATTTTTTGTGGTTTAGTTAACTACAGAAAGGCACTTCTTAAACTGACATGAACTGCTACAACATAGGAATTGAATGAAAGACAAGTTTCTTTATCAGTGGGTAGATGGTTTAGTTTGAACAGTCTGCAAGCACACAGGAATGTTCATGGTGCTTTTGTGTGTGTTTCTGAGGCAAGAGATGCTTTATGAACACTGGAACTGCATGAAAAGAAATGCCTCCACTTCCTGTTTGAATCACTGTCCATCTATTGTGAGGGATTACATCTTGGCTCTGATGTTCGTGACTGTGAAGAGACTGTTCCTGAAGATGGGAATGTAAAGCTACAGAAGGATGTAATTCTTATCTTGTTTGCAGAACCTGCCAGAAAGTCTGATTATCGCATTGCTGTACTTTGTGAAGTACATCAAGGCTTCCCTGAAGGAGGAGAACTCAGCCCAGTTTCACAGGGGTCGGTAGCTCAGAAGTTGAGCCCATTGAGATGAGGGCACTGAAATTCACATTTAGGCGTAGACTCTGGGCCAGGGAATAATATAAAGAGTTCATAGTCTTTGATTTACAGTCAGTTGTATGTGGATGGTTTGCACGAAATAGGCAAGCTTTTTATTTTTTGTAGCCACTAAATAGACTTGTATTTATTAAATGAACCTGATTATCACAGTCACTAGCAGTCAGTCAGAAACTTTGCTGCCCTTTAGGCAAGTTCTGCAGCAATCCTTTGCTTCTGTTACTTTCCTGTCTGCTTTTTTTGTATGTCTCATTCCTCCTTCCTCTGTCTCTGTGTCTCCTTTGTTAGTCTCCCTTCATTTCCTTCTCAGTATGAAGTCACCTTTCTCACCCCTGAGGGCTTGAATAGCATCACCTTCCCCATTCCATCTGAAAAAAAGATCTTGAAAGACATGGTTAGTTATGACACTGACATGTCATCAGTTTGGGAGCTGCTGTTCCAGTGAAAATAGATGTTCACACTTGGTCATGTGTGTAGAATTGGACGGACTGCATGGCATTGCTAAAGGAAATCTTGTGTTCATGGCAGGGTCTGTAGCTCTAGAGCATAGCAGTAGCAGATGTTTAAAAAACAAGTGTCCCCAAAATACATCATCTTAGTTGAAACTGGCCTAGGAGCAGTATATTTCACCTAACACCTCAGATTGAAAGCAGTGAAGAGATAGCTTAAACTTACCTAGAGTTAGTTTTGGATTGGGGACATACTATGAAATACACTGCTCCTGTGTTAAGCTTCCAGGTGAGTTTAAATAATCCTAATTAGAAGTTAAATACTCAAAATTCCATTTCCAGTTCTGTGATCTGCACATGCCATCTAACAAGAATTTGAAATGACTTGGTTGCTCACCCAGGTTTAATTGAAAAATAATCATAATCTATTCAATGTTAGATTTAATATATATAAAAGAGGTACTGTGAGCAAAACAGAGCTTCTGAAATATCTATTACTGTGGATTTTATTGTCTGGATTAAGTTCAGATATTAGTGCAGGTCATTCTCATACTTGGGTGATGTCATTCTGAGGTGGGACTTTGCCAAGTATGCCTCATTATTAGTTTTTGCAGTGGATAGGCAATGAATTCTTTTTCCTTTAAATGAAATTAAATATTTACAAGCTGTTACTTATTGCATGAATTTAAATGAATGAAGCTTCTTTTGAAAACAAACACAATCTGAGGAAAACAGAGACAGCAAATGAGTTTGAAGCTGTCACAGGAGGCAACTTTGCATCTCAGCTAACCAAGGTGATGCTTTATCAGAGCCCTGAAAACATGGGAGTCAAAAGCAGAAACATGTAAGGTCTCGGTTTCTGGCATAGCTTATTTCTCTGATAGCTTATTTCAAGTGCACTTGCTGTGTAGTCTCTGAGGTTCATGGACTGAAAGAAGATGAACAGATTTAGAGTGCTTTTATCTAACATGAAATTGATACTGTCTTATGGGAATGACTTCTAGAAGAACATGAGAATGTCTGTACTAGGCTAGACCTGTGGATATTTAGGGAAGAGCATCACACTCAGATGAAAATTTTGTGATCCTTCATCAAATAGCTTTTCTGGCCAAGAGCAATATGTGGCTCACGGGTAACTTTGAAAAGCTTCTCAGGTGCAAGAAGCACCTTGTTTGTAAACATGGAATGAGAGGGAAGACGAGCTTTTGTACTTGCTAGTACTGACTTTCTATTATCCTTTCCATAAAGCTAAATGAGTTCAAATTTTGGGGTATATTCTCTAAATGATTTAGATTTTGTGGATTTGTCTCTATATTTTAGAATTTTAAAACCATTTATTGATTCTATATTGATTTAAATAGTATTTAAATCCAGAAAAATTGTATAAAGTAACAGGGAGATCTATCAACACAATTTACAAATTATGGGGTTTTTTTCTATTGTTTCTCACCAGTTTGGGTACTTAAAAGAGTGTTATTTCTCTCAAGTGAATATTGTTTCTGGAAAGAAAGATGCCTGGCAAAAGCAGTGTTAGATGTCTTTTTCTTCCTATGGAATTTATTAAAGTATCTTTTCAGACATGTGGATGATAATCCTGTCATGTGCAAAAAGTACAAAGAATCCCAAATATTTTCCTTAGTTATTTGAAGTTGAATTAATGTTCATTAAATAGACAACCTCATCTAAGCCAGGATTAATTTTAAATTCAAGCCATTATTCTTTTCGTACGTAACCAATACTGTGTATGTTCTTATCAACAAGTGAGTCTCATTTTTAATTTATGGAAGTTTACCTGAGAGTATTCAAGTGTCTCACCCTTCCCATGTATGAAAATATGCCTTTGATGTCACAGCATTTGACTTTAAAACAGCTGATCTTCTGCTGTGCTGTATAATAAAGTTGTTTTGATACATACAAGAAATTCTGCTTGTTTGTTCCAAGTTTGCATGGCATAGTTAAGCTAGGTTTTTGTTCAGTAAAAACTGGTGATTCTTTTGAAATGGAAATCTATCCTTTACTCTTAAGTTGCTTAAAAGGTTTATTAAACAGGCACGATCAAGTTTCTTAGATTTGAAGAAGCGCTGAAGGTGAATTTTGAAAATCTTGCTCATTCTTATTTACAAATAGTTCATGATTTTAAAATAGAGATTTCCAGTGCTCTCTTTCCATTTTAAATACTGTTTTGAGGGACATCAGTAAAAACATTCAATTATAGTGTTCTATCTATAGACTCCCTGGGAACCCGGGCTGGGATTGTATTTCTCAGCTAGAATGAAGCAGCACCATTTCTTTGACTTGAATTTCATCCATTATAGAAGGATCCTTGGCTTTAATTTGTCTCACAGGTAATGGAATGTTAACAGTAATGGAAAGAAAGAGGTGCAAGAGCCTACAAAATGGAGAAAAGTAAACAGAAATAAGTAATAACCCAAGAATTATATTTTAATTGTTGAATTCCACACTGTTCTTTCTTAGTGTTCTTCCTCTTAATTTTATTTTCTCTAAAATTCTATATTCATTTATCTAGAAGAAACAAACCTCTCTGCATGACCCGGAGGTTGTTTTTTGCCTTTCTTTGTCTTCTTACTCTGTCTTAGTCTTCTACCTTTCTATGGATTGGTTAATTTAATCTTTCTAGCTGCTGTGTGTTCAGCATCACTAGGGTCAGCACGTTACATATGGAAGACACATCAGCTGAAGGAAACTAATATCCCAATCAACTTACTACCAGTGCAGATAGAGGGAAACCAGCTGGCATGAGTGAATTGATTTCTGCATCAATCTCCTTGCACAGACAATCAATTCAGCAGCGAGAAACGAGACCTGAGTCCTCATCACTTCCCTGTAGCAGAAGGCTCCCTGTAGTGGAGTTTCATCGTCCTGAGCTCAGTGCTGCACTCACTGAGCTGTGAGAGCAGGGGCTCTCCATGTGGTGTCACTGAGCCCAAAGCCTGTGAAAGGCCACAGCAGCTTCAGTGGGTTTTGGGTCAGATCCTCGATGTGCTGCAACCACACTAGGATTGCTAGTTGACAGGTATTTAAGCCTCCAAAGCATTAGGTGGCTCTCATCTCTCTTTGCTAACAGCATGAGGCTCATCCTGACAGCAAAAGCAGCACCAATTATATTTGTAATTTTTTTGTAGTTCCTGAATCGCATGCTAATAATTCTGAGGAATGATGCACAAGTAGGCATCATTATTACATCTACATGGGGGAAAAACATGGTTTTCTTCCTTCACTTTTTTTTGGTGAAGGAACAGTTGTGCAGCAAACCAAGTCTGTTCAGTACTAAAAATTTTCAGGGCATTATACTGTGTAACTTAGGTAATTGCTTAAATAGTCAAGTTAAAGAGAAAATAATTAGAAGGCTAATTTGGATTAATCCTTCCCTATTACCACTTAAAGATGTTGACTGTAGAGTTCTGTTACTGCTTCATTTAGCCTGACTACTGCAACGAACTAACTCCTTGCATGTCAGACTGTCCTTGTTCAGAGGTGAGGTAGAGGGTTTGTGTTGCAGGATCAGAGCATGGAGCACTTGTGGCATTCCTGGTACCGTAGAATTAGGGGCAAATAGGTTGACATTGGCCTACAAAAGGAACAGGCTTGCTCTGCTTTGGTCCCAAAGATGTCATTGATTCTATTTGTTGTACATGGTCAAATATTGTCCATGGTTATCAGTGAGGTTAACAAAAGGTTGTCGTAGGGCTGTGTTTGTCACAAATAGTGATAACAGGATAGTATAATGTCAGCATGTCATGCTGCAAATGTCATCATTTTGTGATGTGACACATTGTCTCCATGGACAGACTTTTTAAGAGGTCCTAATAGATGTTGGAAAAATGAGTAAGTTTAGATTGATTTTATTTGCGTCATATTCAGAACAATCACAAGTTTAAAAAGCAAAGCTTGCAGCAATTTGTATCACTTTTCATTCTTGAAGGGTCTTTGCTAATGTCACAAACTTTAGTCATGATACACGTGATGCTTCCGTAGCAGGCAAATTTGCTGGTGCATCATGCTTCGAGGCAGCTCCAGAGATGACAATTTTTCAGTAATAAATGTGTTTAACCGTACTGTTCTCCATTTGTAGCAGACTGGATTTTCCTATTTTAACCACAAAATAGTAGGAGAATTTGGACCGTTTCCAGTCTGTTAAAATTTAAGTGCAATAGGAAGTAAGATAATTTTGTTTGTACTTGTTCTGTCCTTCATTCAAACCTTGTTAGAGGCAGCTATGAAGCATACTAAGCAGTGCTGCTTATACTTTATCTACAAGGCAAATTCAGCTGGAATGGCTGTGCTGTGTTAACACAACAAAACCCAACCACACTTACATTTGATATTCCAAGGTATTCCTGGGCCGCTCCTGTGTATGCCTGACACATACTGTGAGGAACTGGAGGAGAGGATGTTCGGTAGTTTCTAGAAGACATTTTTAATAAAATTAACACATGCAACGTGCACTGAAATCAGTGCTTTTGAGAATGCTGATTGGGTTTCCTAAATATGAAGGAGATATTCTGGTGAGAATGGAAGGCTGCAGCTTTTTCTGTGGAAATAGTAGATTTCCTGTTCTGTAGAAATAGACTAGGTGGAAAATTTGTTTGTCCAAGCACAAATAATTGAATCATACATTTGCTCTTTAGGTGAGGTGGTTCTGGATTTAGTTATGAAATGTAGTCTTAGACAGGCCTAGTCACTCTTCAGGGTGGTGGCAGCATGCAAGGCTGATTCCGTCAAACGTGAGGCAGAAAAGCAACATTTAACAGCACTGGCAGGGTGTATCCTGGCCTCTTTTCCTAAAGAGTTTGTGCTCGTTCTGAACTGGACTTCAGATGAGTGTTCTTGTGTGAACCTACCTTCCTGTGCATCCTGGTTCCAGCCAGGACAGGGTTAGTTTGTTTTGCAGTATCCAGGAGGGCACATGGCTAGGACACAGCAGTTATTCTGTACCGCCTCTGGTATTGCTGGGGGTGGGAAAGGGATTCTTCTCCCCAGAAGGGATTCCTTCTGGTCAGGAAAACATGGTGAAGGGATCCATCTGATATTGTCTATTATTGAGAGTTCTTCTTTGTGAATAATTTTTTTGTATACCTTTTGTTATTAATATTGATGCAGTTATTGTTCATTTTCTAATTTTTTTCTCATTACTGTTTCCAGCAAATTGTTCTTACCTCAATGTGTGCCTCCAATTGGAGGGAGGAGGGGAGAGCAGCATGTGGTTTTAGAGGGAGTACTAAATTGGAGAATACCATTCCTAAACCACAGCAGCTGTATTTGGCAACAAAAAGGACTGTCATGGTTTCACCCCAGCTG
>WAAE01002277.1:15085-41185 GCA_013400495.1 Nicator chloris | reverse complement strand
TTCTTTTTTTTTTTTTCCTGCTCTCTGTCTATATGGCGTAATGAATTCTGGCCCAGGAAATGAAGCATTTTACTGGAAAGCATTCAGCAAGGAAATACTAACCTAAATCTCTAAGAAGAAATAAGAAATAAAATTGGGAAAGGCTTTGCCTGGCATTATCATGAGGTACTGTGTTAAAAGGAAAATAGAGGAGATTAAAATCAAATTGCCAATAAAGTTAATGATTTACGGCTCTTGCATTTCAGTATGCCCAGCCGTTTCGAATAGTTTCAACAATTGTGTTTTCAAATTTATACTTTTGATGTCTGCATTTAGCTGTCTTTTAATTTATACCATAATTTGAGTACCCTTGTTATTATTTAAAATATACTAATAACTATCTCTGCATTTAGTTCGTGCTTATTCCCTTAAATTTGATCCACTTCCTGGGAGGAGAGAGAAGGGCTTTCTTTTGGGAAAGGGAGAGTTCAGTTTCATTTGTTATTTCATGATTCAAAACTTTCAAAAAGCTCTCTGAAGATATTTTGGTGCCGAAATTTTGAAGTAGAAAATCATGTTTACAGTGGACTAATATCTTTTAGAATTATCATATGAAATAATGCATGTAAAGCAAAAAGGTAAAAATAAGTTTTTATTCTTGACATGCAGAAGTGCCTTTTCATTTCTAAAATTTATGTTCTTTGGAAACAAAAATCAAATTGTCTGTCACTTGCTCTTTGTTTTGACTATTTCTGCAGATGTTTTGTTTGTAGTTAGCTTAAAAAATTAATAAAAAATCAGTAATTTTCTTAATTGCTGTTGTATAGTGTGGAATTTGAGAGGATGAACCAATGTGTAACTGGCATGTTCGGCCAAGTAAATGAAAAAAATAACTTTTAATGACCTGAGCATAATTATAGATGACTTTGGAATAACTGGCAAAAGTTGTACTATAATTAAATTTGCATTATAAAAGTTTCAGTTTTTTGTCTGACATGTGAGGCTAGATTGTGAAGAGTATTCATTTAAAAGAGGAAAAATTGGAGAGCTATAATTTATAACTCAGGGTAATCAATGAAAGCATTTCTTTTGTCAAAAAAACCTTTCACTGACAAACAGCATTGCATTGTTAGTTGTTTTAAAAAGAAACTAAAAATCCTTTTGTTATTTTTTTCACTTACTGTAAAAGGAGATGAAAATTCTGGTGCTTGAATTGTGCTGTAATTCACAGTAATATTATGCTGATAGGGCTTCTCAGACTATTTCTGTTCATTAACCTTTACTTTGTGTAGTCTATAACTAAGACTGTTTATGAAGAAATGTGATCTTTTTAGGGCCATCTTAGCAAGATTCTGTTTAGTCTTGAACAGAGTTGTTTGTGATAGGAGAAGTGACAGCGTATTCTCATTTTCAAACTGTCCAGTTACTGATTGAGGTGGGCCCTTTGCTTTCCAGTACTGGAATCTCAAAGAAAATTAATAAAAACATTGAGTCTACTCTGTTCATGTCTACATAATCTTTCCAAGGGAGAGCTGGCGAAGATTAATATTTAAGAAGTTTGGGTACCAGATTTTCACAGGCAACAGCAAAGCTCAGAATAATCACTCTCATTTGACAATGAGATAAGTCATTCTTCTTCCATAGACTCATTTGCTGTGCATTTACCACAGCATTTGGTGTGCTTCAGTTATCAGTGTTAGGTAGGCACTGGTCTCATTGCACTCAGATTCCTCTTGATATACTGTCTGTTCATTCTTTAAACAAAGTATATATGCCATTCATCTCAAAATATGGTTGGATTCTTGACTTTCATTGATGATTACTTTCATCTTACCTGTGAAGATGTTGAAACAAGGATGTTACTGCTCTGATAACATCACAAAACAGGTCAGTGTGGATCTTCCAAAACTAATTTATTTCATTCTGTGTTAGTGACACAATCTCTGCCAAACAGTTAGTGTGCAATATGGTATTGAGTTCCTAAAACAAGTGATTTGAAAATAGTTTATTTTCATAATGATAATTTTCAGAGACTCTCTACTAAAATTCAAAGTGGTTGTTTACTGATGTGTGTACTACCACTTTACTGTTAGTCTCTCCACTTACAGATCATTGCTTATGAAAGCAGTCAGTGTTAAAATCTTAAAAATCTGTCAGGAAAGTACTTTTCTGCATTCATTTTTATGCTCTGCAGTAGTTGCTTCCTGGTTGTTACTGCAAGCTGCTGAGACCAGTTTGTGTCTTCTTCCTTTTCATCCAAACAACGGACTTTAATCTTCACAAACTGATTTAAGCATTGATTGTTAAAACCATATGATTTGCAATTAGATAACATCCTAGAGGTTTATTCTACATTTGGAGCTTTACAGATGCACAGTTCTGCAGTGGATCAGATAAGAGGTTTTTTCTTTAAAATGTTTTGAGCTGTCTTCTGTTATTGAGAAGTTTTAAGTGGCATGGCCCTAGATGTCTTGTGTAACGATTGTAATCTAACAGCAGTTGATTTGACAAGTTGAAATGCTGAAATGGCAGGGCATGAGTGTTCTGCCTTTTCAATGTCTCAAGGATGCATGAAGAAGAAAAAGGTAACCTACAGAGAATTCTATGAACACGAGTAAATCTCAGATCCACCTAAACATTTAATTATTTCTTCATAGCAGCTAGCTTATTACTTTGATTAAAAATAATTGTATCTAGCATATCTGCAGAACTGATGGGAGCAAACCTTTATGAAGTTCTGACATTGTATATAAATGATTATTTATTTTTCAGATTTACAACACATGCATCTAGGTTTATTTTTGTAAGCGCAAGTAACAAATTTCTTTTTTATTCCTTTTTTTTTCCCCCATTTTTTCTCCCACAAGATTATTTCTTGCCCTGAAGGGATGGTGGAGCTATTAAATGATGATGGAAAGACACATAACAATGGCTAAGCTAATTTTAAACTCATTCTCAGCAAAAGCTGAACTATGTTTGCTAGAAGTTTCCATCATGATGAAAAAGGAAGAGTAGCCATTTCAGAATAAGTTGCCAGTAATTGGCAGTGTGCAAAAACAGTTGTTAAGGGACTGATGATAAAATGTTTGTGACAACTGTGTGCACTGGTGTCTCTAGGCATACATTTGCTTGTGCTATTTCTCATGCAAAACATTAACTATAAGGTTAGCAAATGAATTCAGAAGTTACTTAGTTGCTTCAACATGTCGTGGCTAAAAGAAAACGCATTGAGTGTAGTTTAAAGTGGTAGTCGTGACTCTCTGATTTTTTTTCAGTATTAAGTATTAAAGAATATATCCTATTCAGATACTGTTTTAAAAGAAACTGATGGTGATTTCATTTCTCTTGGCTGGTACAAAATTGTCCAGATTCAAATCACCATTTTGCATTGCTATAACAGAGGAACAGAGCACATGATGTAGGAAAAAAAAAAGAAAATGGCCTGTTTTCAATTTTAAGTTTCCACGATGACAAAAATTACCAGTTTTGTGTTTGGGATGGGGGAAAAAAAGGCTTCAGCAGTGTTGCAGTGTTATTAGATGTTGATATTACAAATGGAATCCCTTTTTCCAGTAAAAAAGAGAAGCTGAAATGTGCAGCAACTCAAGAATGCTCTAGAATGAGACAACCTGCAGGGATATACAGAACGTGTCATGGGTCAATAAGCCTTTACCTGTTCACAGCTCAAAACTTGTAAAAAACTGTCATACATTACATATGTAGCCTAACACTTCATACAGAGAAACAAAAAGGGCAAAAAGAGCAGCTTTCTGGGCTGGGTGGAGATGCAGAAGCGAATGTGGAATCTGTCTCTCTTTGAGGAGGGAAGAGGGGAAAGGAGTAAGCTTATTTCTAGATGAGCTTCTGATAGGAGCATTCTAGATGAGGTTCAGGAGACCTTGAGTCCTTTCCTTCTGTAAAAGTTTTTGTTCAGCTGAAGCTCATTAATCCAGTCCAACCTGGGGCTGCATTTTTTTGCCAATTTCCAGCATTTTATTTTGCTTATATTGTTCCTCATTCTCATTACATTCCTGTTTTATTCCTTATGTTTAACTCCAGTTTGTTGGGTAGCATTTAATTTGTAAACCATGGAACAAAATAGGTTATGTAAGCATAATCCTGAAAAGCACAGTTGATAAAGCACTAATTGAAATAACACTAGATGTACTACTGAAAAAATTCTGAGGCAAGTCTATGGTATTTATCAGGAGTAATCATGGAAACAAAGAAATGTTTGTAAGGTACTACTAAGCTATCTGATGATGCTGTATAATTGTATTGCTATCATGCTGTTATTTCAGATCATTTTATTTTGGCAAAAGTAAATATCAGCCAGTAAGACTAGATTAATTTTGCTTCCCATGATCAAACTTGAAAAGGTTTTGTCAGTATTTTCATAATAAACTTTCTTTTGATTTTGCCCCAGAATTGCTATGACTAATCTAAGGAAATGTTGTGGTTCCTTAGACAGCTTAGTGCCTATGGAAACAATACATACTACTTCCAAAAACTTACTTTCTAAGATTCAGGAGAAATACGAGTTCCCAATTAAGAGTTGCCTCTAGCTTTTACATTCCTGTCAGGAATGATGGTTGTGCTACTGAGTGTGTATCTTTGGTAACTTCTGTAGTCAGCATGGAAGGACAGACATCGTAAAAGGTTGCTTGAAAGCAGTATCCAAACAAAGTGATCCTGCTTATCTTTTAAAGGACTCCTTTATTTATTTCCTATTTTAAATTTGTCTTTTAAATTTTATTCTGTTTTCACTGATGATAAAATGCTTCTAGCGAGTCTAGCCTGCTGCATCTTTTTTAGTACCCGCAAGTCTCTTTAGGGATAAAGATAAAGCAGTTTAGGATGAAGGTGAGATCAGTTGCTCCTATAAAATATGTATAAAAGACCTGCCTGGGCTGTTGAACAGTGACCGTCCTAATATCTATTGATGAAGGACTAAATGCAGTCACTTTGCTGAAATAAGATCTAGTTTAAAGCCTCTCTTCTAGGACATTGCTGATTGAGTTCTGTGATATAATGCAAGATGGCGCTTGGACTTTGTGAATCTGAGCAGAATGTGTTCTTATTCTAAACAGAGAAGACAAATGTTTCCTTAATCTTCCAAACTGTATCCATTAATTTTAAATGGGCCATTGCCAAGGTTAAAGTGTAACACACTGACTCAGCTCCTTTTCAATAGCTTCTTCAAGGATGATACTATTTGTTCTGTCAGTGGAGTTAGAAGTTGCCCAGATGTCTAATACAACCAAGAGAATTTCTATACCAGATAAAAAGACCAAATTCTAAAGTCAACTACCATGGATTTTATGCAAGCGATTTGAAATACTGTGAGAGGTGCCAAGGAATTGTGCTGCTTAAGAATAAGCTGACAACAGTATAGTGTTACCAGCAGAGTTTCACGTTCTAGAAGAAAATAAAAATAATTTTCTCCTTTTGTCAGAAGGATTGGATTTGTTTGCTTTCTATTTTAATAGTTCTTAATGGAAGAGGAGAGGTTTTCTAGAGGGTCTTTTTTCATCAAATTTCACATACTAAAAGAATCCGAGGGGTTGAAAAAGAATGTCTTGTCCAATCATCAGCCTAGCACCACATAATTGCCCCTAAACCATAACCTCAAGGGCTGCAGCCACATGCTTCTTGAATGCTGCCAGAGATGGTGATTCCACCACCTCCCTGAGCAAGATATTCCAATGCCTAATCACTCTTTCAGTGAGAAATTTTTTTCTAATACCTAATCTGAACAACTCAGGGCCATTTCCTCTCATCTTTTCACTTGAGACGTGGCAGAAGAGAGCCATCTCCACCTCACTACACCCTCCATGCAGGTAGTTTGTAGAGAGGAATATGGTCACCCCTGAGATTCCTTTTTCTCCACACTAAACACCTCCAGCTCCCTCTGTTGTTCTTCATAAGCCTTGTGCTCCAGGCCTTTTACCGGCCCTGTAGCTCTTCTCTGGACATGCTCCAGCACCTCAGTACCTTTCTTGTAGGGAGGGACTGGGCAGGATTCCAGGTGTGGCCTCACCAGTGCTGAGTACAGGGCAACAATCACTGCCCTGGTCCTGCTGGCCTCACTATTCCTGAGATGGTGTCAAATGCTTTGCAGAAATCTAGGTAGACAACACTCATACGTATGTCACTTTTGTCATAAAAGCAAACAGGTTGCTGAAGCAAGACCTGCCTTTTCTAAACCCATGCTGGCTGGTCCCAATTCTCTCCTTGTCCTGTGGTGTGTGGTGGCACTCTGGGTGATGTGATCTGCCAAGGTCAGGCTGGGAGCCCTGCAGATGAGCATTTTCTAATTCCCAGTTAGCGGTGTGAAAAAGACTAAATTGTAATCCCAAAAATATATGTAGTACGTTGCTGTAGGTAAACCAGTGTAGGACAGATAGAGTACCTGTGTACCCACTGTTTTCTTCTTTTTTCTTTTTTTGTTTTCCGTGAACCAGCACAGGTTTTGCATATAGGGCATTTGTTCTAAGTACAGATTATTCTTATCTGTGCTATCTGCTTTTTCACTGCATTTCACTTAGTTTCTTCTTGTCACAGCTTCTTTTGTCTAGAGCCTTTACTTTTTACTTTTCTTCTTCTGCTACATATTTTCCTTCTGGTTTACACAACCCCTTCATCAAAAGAGTAGCATTTAGAATCACATTACACTTAAGTCCCACTGAAGGAAATATGCATACCTGAAAAAATATGGTAAATTTTATGCTATTCTGTTTTACTCTGTTGTGTGTGGTAAGGCTGAATGGAGTGAAAAATATCAAAATATACTTTGTTTTAAGATACAGGCTGTAGATTTGCTTTACTGTTAGTATCCTGTCCACCAGAAATGGAAATGCTAGAAAGAAAACAACTAAGCGATTATGATCTAATGAACAGGATCTTCTTTTTTCTTTTCTTTTCCCCAGCTTTATACAGGTTTTAACAAAAATAAATGGATGATACATATGGGATTTAAAATCTTTCAAAGTACTAGAAATGATCAAAAGAATTCTTTAGAAATACAGGCTGTTAAAGCATTATTTGAGACATTCTAATGCTTTGTTTGTAACATGATAAAACTTTTTCTTTTGCAATGGTTTCAGAAAGAGATGTGAAATGTCACAGGATAGAAGAGGTTTGGCAGTAGCAATGACCACAAAAATGCTCCCAGCCTTGGACAGCTGACAGTTGAGCTAGGATTTTATAGACAGTGCTCTGATCCTGTCCATTTCTTCTTAGTTCCGCTTTTGGGGCTAGAAACTTCTCTGAAATTTTGGCTAAGTGTCTCTTTCTGTTGTGACCTATTGTCTTTGGCCAGCCAAGGTCTGCTGCAGTCTCCAAAGAGATTGTCAATAAGGAAGAAGAAGCTCTTTTCTGTCCTGTGAAGGAATTATATTTGGCATAGGCACTCTTCAGGTGCTTCAAGCAGAACTGCCCTGTGAAACAGATCAGAGAAATCCCAAAGGGAATAATGTCAAAAGAATCAAAGAAATATGAATGTCCTGCATCATCTGGTTAATCTTCCTTGTAAAATAAAGAGCTACTTCAGAGCTGAATTTGATCCAAGAAACTCTTGACAGTTTCTTTGATGCTTTTTCAAACCAGGAAGGATATTTTTTTAACTTAAAGTTTCAGCATTGAAAGGACATCTATTGTTGATACATATGTGCCTTTTGGTTTCTCTATGATCCTAGGAATTAGTAAAACATTTTTGAAACTTGTGGTGATGAACTTTTTTCTTTAGTTGGATTACACTTTTATCAAGCTATCATCTAAGAGAAAAGTCATTTAGAATATAACCAGAGTGAATTGTGGCATCAGCATTCATTGATTTGCAGTAAATCTAGACTAAAGCAGTATCGTCTTCAGTGGAGCACTGACTCCTCCGGGGATTCAGATAAACACCAAAAGAGACAGAGCTACTCTTTCAGAAATTAGATTTAGAAAAATGAAAGCCTCATTTCTGCACAGATTTCTAGAGATACATCATGTGTTGGATTATTCAGAGTTAATGATTTTTTCTCCACAGAGGTAGTGAACCTGCTCAAAAAATGCTAACTTCAGCATGAAACCATTCCTGGATGCAAAGGAGTAGCTGGGATCCGGTTAGTAATATTCCAGCTGACACAAACCTTTGTGGCCCTGTGTACAAGGAGGATCCACTGGCAGACAGCATCATTCTGGAATTCAAAGCACATTCAGAAAAGGTGTAAGCTTAGGAATTTGGACATCTGTCAGAAGGCAGCACAGTCTTGGAATAGGAGAGTGTTAAATTGTTGAGGAAAGTCCCTAGAAATGAGAGGATTTAGGAAATAGTTCTTGGACTTGTTTCAACTAGTATTTTTGCAGAATAACATAAGGAGGAGTATTGGCTTCCCAAAAGGTTGGATTCCAGCCCCAGCACATATGCTTTCCCATAATTTTTTCTCCAGTTTCATGGTTTCTCTAGAAATGTAGAGCTAAAAATGATCAGGTGGATAACCAAAGTCCAAGTGGATTTAGCTCTAGATTTTTTCCCATTAGGTAGACACAAGGCAAGATATTTGCTTGGAGGCCGCCTGCTTTTTCACAGACTAGTTTCATTCAGTCTCTCTGCTTTGCTTTTGAAAGTCAAATTTTGAGAGAACTCATAGATATTCAGAGAAAGCTATTTTTGGTGCCTAGTCTTCTAAGAAAGAATCATGAAATCAGTATTTTAAAAGGGGATGAAAAGAGATTTACAGTCTATGTAAATCCTATTACCATGCAGATATATAGTGAGAATTTTTTTTTTATGTCATGGATTGAAAGATCTTTAGGAAATACAGGAGTGATACCTTATCCTTTCTTGGAAAAAGCCCATTTATTCAGCCACTTTCTATAGAACCAGAGTGTGCTATAATAAGTAGCAGGATCATCATCAGGTAGGAACAGCACTTGCAGATCTTAAATGTCATTGATTATACCTTAAATGTTGACTTGTGTAGAGATCTGCTGTCAAGATACAGTTACACAGAACATAGCTATTGCTTGGAAAAGTGTTATTAGCAAAAGGAAAGAAAAAGGAAGAAATATGTCATGATCCTTTCAACAATGTGCAAGACATAGTATTTCATGTTGCAAAATCAACTTTCTTTTCCATGCATGCAAGCGGCAAATAAAAAAATGGGCAGAGCAAAGCAGATGGAAAAAGTGTTTTCATTTTCTTTATGAACTGACTTTAATCTTGGGGAAGCTTGGCATATGAAAATGGCAATTTCAATTACAAAACTCCCTGAAATATTTCATCTAAGTATATTTTAATCCCAAGAGTATTTATTTTCCACAGAGCATTTTCCACATCTTGGACTGATACTACTTATTGGTACTAAACTTTTCTGAAGTCCGTTCATTGAGATGGAAGGAACATATGATTAAATTCAGATGTTGGTATGTTTTCCCTGATGGCTAGTCTGTGGTTTGTAGGGCTGCAAATGTTTCTCTCCTCATAAAAGAAGCAATTCCTTAACTTTAATGATACCTGTAGTTAAGTGTGGTTCCAAAACACATAGCAGTAATGATGTAGAAACTAATTACACCACCTGACTTTCACCATAATAACTCATATAAAATCATTCTGTGATGCAGGTCTTAGTCGTCATATATTTTTCATGCTTTTATTCTGATTTAATTTGATTTTATTGTGCTTGATTAATTTATCAGTGTAGTGTTTTCATTTTGCCCATGAGGTTAAGAAAGAAAAGAAAAAAAAAAGAAAAAGAAAAAAAAAACCAACAGAATCCATACTGTGTGGTCCTCTCCTGGCTTTTTCATGGTTTTATGGGTTGGTACTGAGCTGACTGCTAGACTGAAGACAAAATTCCAGATCTTGGGGCCTTGTCTTCTCCGCAGTAGCTTTGCTGTTGCCAGAGTAATTGCCGTCTCTGTTACTGTGAGAAGTCTCAGAGCCTGATCTTCAGAGGTTTTCAAAGCCCCCTGGTCTTAGATGCAGATAGTGGTAACAAACATCTCTTGTGTAAAATTGCAGGCAGGGGGGTCATTTCACCACTGCTTTCCTTTTCATGGATATTTCCGCCATAAATGGTTTGCAGCCTCATGCAGTCTTTAATTTCAAAATCACTCCTGGAGGCAGAGTGGAGGTTAGAGCTCCTTGTTTGTACTGTCATTGTGTTGATAAATAAGATGGCTTTAAATTTGGGTAAAGCACTCTTAAGTGAGTGTTTTGGGTTTTTTTCCCCTATACTTCATTTATAGACCTGCATAAAAGTTTTAACAGCTGTGCAATTGCTGCATACAGCACTCTGGATAATGCATATAAGGCTGTTGACTAGAGGTCTGTTCAGTTACCTGCTGAGGATCACAGAGAAATAATTGATGGAACCCCAGAAATTTCCACTGAGAAATGCTGATCCTGGTGATTTTTAGAAGGGTTTATGGTAAACTGTGTCATCTAGACTGAATTGGATAGTGACACTTTGGGGCTTACAAATGTTATGAATCCGCATGGTTTTTACTCAGTTACTCGGATACATTTTCTAGCAGATGGTTCAGACCTGTGCTAAATTCTGCATAAAAAGGAAGCAATCCTCATGCATCTCTACACTTGTCGCTTTTTAGTACACTGCAAGACTCCTCAGACTGTTTAATTTGACCATCTCTGAAATCTCACTTCAGAACAATGAGGGTTAAGGGCATTTGCTGACTCAAGACTAATGGAAGAGAGGAAATGTAATTTTCTAGGAGTAGAGGGGATAGATGAGATTTCTGTTAACCAGAATTAGGTCTGTGTAAGTGTTGCTAAGAGAAGAATGCCTCTGGGTGTGAGCAGGGCTAAAACTCCACTTTGCCTTGTTACTGTGTCTGCAGGTAGAAAATAGTGTGGGCTTTGGAAGAGCCACATCACAGTCCTGTATTGCGGTCTCATACCTCAGGAGAAGGGTAGGAGGTCTCAGAGCTCAGATGGGCCTCCTGACAACTCTTACCCAGCAGTGGGAAACCCAGCAGTGCCCACAGGAACATGGAACAGTAGACCAGGGCTTTTCATCAGATGGCCTTAAGTTTCGAGACACTATGATAAGATCAGACATTTGCAGTAAAGGTGATAAAAATGTTGAGCCATATTTACCCTATTTACTCCAAAACACTTGTATTAGTAAATATATTGTACATAAAATAGCTCCACGTAAAAAATTTCTTCAGATGAATGTTGTAAGAATTTGCTAAATTTCACATAAACAGTACATGCTATAACTGCTGCTCATAATTGATACTGATTGTTCACCACACAAACAAAAAATGTGCCATGTGGCAAAGCTTGATAAGCAAGAAACATCCAGATATACTCACATTGTGAAGTTTTGTGGTTCTTTGTGCAATTTTTGGTCCATACCATAAAAGAGGTTATATTGGGTATAGAACAAGGCAGTGGCACTATTGCTGCTGTGCTTTGTTTATTTACAGTTTTTAGCAAGTTTTGTTTTAGTGACAGTAAAAAGACCAACAGCAGGAAGAGTTTTCAAAGCTCAAATATAATGTATGTCTTGTTTAGGTGTCAGTAAGGAATGTCAGATAACTGTGAATAATTTTAAGAAAGGAGGAAATAAAACATAAAAAGCTCACTCAGGGAAAAAGATGATCTACCTGTGAAAAACAGGTGGGAATTTGGAAAATGTACTTCTGTGTTGTTTTTGCTTTGTAGAGTTTACCAGGTTACCAAGTTTCTGTATGAGAAAGAATGGATCCTGAAAATGCTCGGTGCTTGCCCAATGCCGTTAGGCATTAAACAATAACTTTTGAAGATTCAAGTTCTTGGAATACAGTCATCCTACAAATTTCTATATCCACCTGTTTCTAAAATACTTATTTTCCTGAGTAATGAACAGAGGTAGAGATTTTTTCATGCTTTGTGCACCAGTGTCTTACCATGTTAATTTGTTTTTTCTGGACAGATCATTTACAGTTTAAAAAAATATTTCTGGTTAGGGGTACAGTATTCTGTTCCATTCCATTCCAATTTTTCACCAAACATCAAGCCTGGCTGAAAGGGTTCAGATAGTTTTATAAGCAGAACCCTCTTGAGGTTGTACACAACTTCAGAAATTCAGGTAGAAAAAATTATATGCGATTATTTCTTTACCATTCTTTATTTGTTAGGTTTTTTTCCCTCTCTGCCCTTCAAAAACAAATCCTATGCATATCCCAGTTACTAAAAACTCAGTGCAAAGGCTAAGGAAGAAAACGAGTTTCTAAAAAGGTATCCCTAAGCAGTAATTACCTCGGTTATAAAAGTAGTAGCTAAATTGTAGAAAAAATATTTTCTATAGTATTAAATTTAAGCTGTGTTATTATCTAATATTATACTTACAGCTATATATTACAGCTATATGACATAAAAATAGTAGGTATATTATATGCATTGAAGGAAATAGACAATGTTATGTGACATGTAGACTAGAAAGAAATTCCAGGTGAAACACACTCAATACTTATTTTGCATTTACTGGCATGGGTTGGTTATTTCTTACCTACTGTTTTACTAGCAACAGCAATTCTAATTGTAATGACATGCCATCACAAAGTACATTGCTAGGAAACTGAACCCCACAGTCAGCCAAAGGAAGATTATCTGACTTCAAGCTGGTTGTGCCACCAGTGCAGAGACCTGAGCTGGCTGCCCGTGAGCTCGCTCGGGTCTGGACTCTGCTTGGCTGTGTTTGCCAAGATTGTGCATTGGACCCCTCAGGATGAGTTGGCATTTCCTCCTGAGCCTTCTCCACAGGCTGTTTTTTTCTCTGTTACATCCATATTGCACCTTCCATTTCAACTTTTCAGTGGCCTGATTTGTACAAATATTTTGTATTACCTAGAAGGCTTTTTTGTCTGTTATCTCATCACTGCTCTGAGCAATAGATAATTTATTGTATCTGCATTTTAGTTGCTCACAGCCATGCCGACTTGACTGGTCCTATACCCATAAAGATATACCTTATCCTTAGGCTTTTGATAAACCCATAAGGCTGTACTGGTTTAATTGGAGTTCTGGCCTTAGACTGGTTTTTTGAGGAATAAGATACAAGTTGACCAAATGCTAATCAGACAAGTTCTAGATCCTGTGCAGTTTTCTTGACTTGTTGCAATATTTAACCTAAGTGTCGTAAGAGATCCTCTTGGTCCAGTCTTGTATATGAGGCAGATATAGCCTGAGTAAAATCTGTGTTCACTCCCTAAATTTTCAGATGATGTCAACCAAATTTGAGCAAAGGGCTATAGGGTATTTCATCTGAACTAACTTAAGATTTGAGTCTTGCCAGTTCTCTATTTATTGTGAGGATTTTTTGTTCTTGATAGTCACAAGTATAACTGTTCCAGTCTTTTTCAGTTGCTGCTGGGTGTGCTTCTTGCTTTTTCAGGCAGCCATGGTGAGATGATCATCTAACCCAGAGCAATTTCCACAACATTACTCTGTGGTGGTTTGGTGGAATGTTACGTCTGTGGACACTTGAATATGGCCCATCTAACCCAAATTATAGTTCTGTTAAGCCTGGTAGAAAGTAGTGAAAAAAAATCTAGGGTTTTATGCAGTTTCATGTGAGCTGTGAAATCCTGCTCATGAGGCCTGCAAAGAAGGAACAAGTCTCTAGGGATATTTAAAGCTTTAAAGACTTATTGTTCCTAAGGAAGAGCCATGCTCACAATTTTTCTCTTCCCAAAAATGGCTTTGGTTAAAAAAGATCTTTAGTAAATGTTGCACCTCCTGAGCAGTAGGCTCTAAATGGTGGCAGGAAATAGGGTATTTTGGGATTACAGCTTCTGCTCTGGAGGTCTGAGGAGAAGCTTTAGGATTGCCACACTTGGTGCTGAAACGTAAAACCAGATGTTTACTATTTAACTGTGTGTTAAGTACATCTTTCATTGTATAATCAGATTTGTCTCCTGTCTGGAGATATTTGGTTAAGAAATCAAGAAAGGTACAAAATAAAATTCAGTTCTCTAAACATTATGTCCTGTGCACAAGCTACAGGAGCTGTTTTGAGGAGCAAAGTTAGATAATGCCCAAAAACATTTTAATTTTTATGGCTTCTGAAGTAATAGGAACATGCTGTGACTCTGGGGCATATTAACAAACTAAAATCCTTATTTGGATGAACCTCTTTAATACTAACTCAAATATGATGCAAATTTTATAAGAAAACAAAGCATTTTAATTTTTAATGCTGTCAAATATCTTGGTAATGTTTGGAAAAGACAGAATTTCAGCTCTGTTCTGGAATATTTTTGCAAAATTACCTACCATCCGTGCCTGGTTATGCAGATTGCAAAATTTTTAGATGGCATATGCCCTGACAGGGCCCCTCATAGGATCATCATGTATTTTAGTATGGAGATGAACTGTAAAATGTAGGTGAATAGTTTTCAGACTGTTATTTCCTGATTGAAATATGTGGTGAATTAGCAGAGGAACACTACATAAGAAGCCTTTGCCAGCTTAGCAAGGTGCTAATATTGCTGCCATGTTAACTACCAACATCAGATCGTCCTCCTACATAGCATGGAAATTGCAGACTATCAGGTGTGTGCAGTAGGAGGTCGACAGTGAAGTTCTGTACAATGCAAAGTAGATGTTAAAAAAGTCAATAAACAGCTGATGACACACTATAGGAAAATTTCTGGGTGAGGAAGAAGGTGGTGGAATGTTCCGTTATTAAGCTTAAAATAAAATTTTTGAGAAAATCCTACCTCTTCTTTTCATCTATATATTTAATTTTTAGAACAGATCTGACAGAAAAAATCCTCTTCATGCAGAACTATAAATGTGTTAAGGGACACATATTTTTTAACTAACCTTTTATGAAGTATTTAACAAAGCACGTGATTTTCAAGGCAGAAGGCTGTCTTTTCCATGGAGTAATAGTAACAAAAATAGTTTCTGGTTCTTTTCTTAGCTTCATTCCACTCTTTGGAAATGAGTGTTACCCATAAGACAGGGAAGGGAAACCTTCTTTGATTGTTCCACTCTGCAAGACTGCTAACGCACCTATGCATGGCTTTCTGTTGCACAAAAGGTTGAAAAACTTGAATTTAGGACAAACATTTGTTTCACCTCCGTGAAGGTCCGTGGCTCTGAAAGCAAATGGTGCTTTCAGATGCAGTTTACAGAGCGTGACTCCACTGGTGTTACCCAGGCACGTGGGGCCAAAGGAGGAGCAGCTCTGAGTCCAGCAAGTTCAATTAAAGCAGCATTTCTAAGCCCCAGCAGGAGAAGTTGAGAGTAGACTTTCGTCCTGTGTCCTCGTATTATGCCAACATCAGCATCCAAAAAGCATAATTAAGAGGTGATTGGTTCTGTTTAGGTGTTGTTGGAAATGGCTAAAGGGATGGTTAATCATTTTAGCACTACTTTCCAAGCAGGTAAGCACATTAATAACTTGCAAAGGTAATGTGTGTGTTCCCTAATGCATAGGTGAAACTCATAATGTGATTGGAAAAAAAAAAATTCTTTGCTTATGAAGCTTAAAATTGATCATACAGGGGTAAAATTGCACAGAAGAACGAGAAAGACCTGCATAATCATGTACTTCTAGGACTTCCACTTGTCTTAATTCACTGCCATTTTGGAAACATAAAGCTAACTTTTAGTCTGTGTTTCTGTTCATGAGATGTCAGACCTTGAATTTTTGCTAACTACAGATGTAATATTACACTTTGCTGAAATAAAACTAGCACTTAAAGGATTTCTTTTTCATCATTGTGTAGTTAGTTTTGTTAGTTTACATTCTGCATAAAGAATGGAAAAAGAAATACAGCGGTAGTGGAAATGGAAAGAAGTCATAAACCAAGGAATAAACATGACTTCTCCTGTTGCTTCCCTGATTCTCTTCCTTTATTTTTTTCTACTCCTTTCAGTTCCACTTAGTCATGATAGAACACAGATATATTAGCATAAGTAAAACTAATGTTACTCAAATGACCGTGTGTTAGACTGGGCATGCACTTTATATAATAATTTTCTATTTATTTTTTTTCCATTATACATTTAATATTAAAGAAGAAAAGACAATATATTGTTTTGTAAGAGAAATAGCAATGAAACATAAAATAATTTGCTTTTTCTTTTTCCTTGCTTCTTTTTATGCTTGATTGTGATAATCTAGGCCCTATCTATGACAAAACTTTATTTAAAACGTACTAACTAATCATGTTTTATTTGTTTTCCTTGAAGTTGTAAGGCTCAGTTCAGGTTCCAAAACACAAGCAGCTAGTGAGTATCTTTGGAGATTCCTTGTAGTGTCCCTCCTCATCTTTCTGCCAGTCCAGAAGGACAGAGAATCTCCTAAGAGCCCATCTTGTCTGAAATCTGTCTACAGATCAGATATGCTAGAACATTTTAGGTAGCAGGCAACTAAGCTGTGCTCAAAAGCACTTTATTGAGTCATACTCAAGTACATAGTATGGATGAATTTGTTGTTCGTGCATTTCTATTTCCAGATTTTGCTGTTTGCTTGTGTGGGTGAAATCTTGATAGGTTAGTGCAGTAGCTTTTTCATCCTCCTATTGCTTCTGCAGAAGGCAAACATTTGTATTCTGTTACTCTTAAAGTGCGGAAATATTACATGGCAATTAGCACTGTGAGGATAATTGCCTCTTATGGGTGCATTATGCCTCAGTTGTTTACTGCTAAGTGAAATGTGGAAAGCTGATACCAAATTAGGCAGTAAAGAAGGCGAGAGCTTGTCAGAAGGGAACCTGTTCCTTGCTTGTGGGTTCTGAGTGAGGAACTCTCTTTATGTATGAGGAGTGTGAGTCTGCAAAGTCTGTAGATCTTGTCAAAAAAACCTTCTACTGTGGAAAATATGCACCATTCCCTGTGACTGCTTGGCATTTATGATGCTTCCCCGTAATATATTGCTATAAATCCAGAGAAAATTTGTCAATTACCAATATCCACTTGCATGCTCTGGTAGCCAGTGAGAGCCTTGAAGAAAAAGACTTTGCTCATCTCTGTCCTTCGCATTTCATTTCTAAAAATGTTGTGCAATTTCATCTGCAAAACTCATTCTCATAAGCTCAGTGAACTGCTCAAATGTCTCCTTTCAATAAATCTGCAATTACCATGTTATTTAGAGCATCCACTGCGGGCTAAATCACAGTATGAAAGGGCATAAACTGTGTGTGTAATCACGAGTACAATGTGTACAGTTCTTTCTACGCTGACCCTAATCACTGCTTTGCAAGAATGCCCTACACAACATTCACTTCACATAATGGGCAAAATAACATGGGGTTATTCACAAATTCTGCTACTATTTTCTTTACTTCGTTCTTAACAGTAAAGAGAAAGTCAACTGATTTCTTAAAGCTTCTTCTGAAGCATCCTAAAATAGGACCTCACCTTTTCCACTCTGCTCTCCAAAGAAACTTCTGGAGTATGAATTTCTGTGAAATGTAAAAACATGCAGTGGAGCAGTGAAAGACAAATTTGTTTCTGTGTCCTTCACTTTTGGTGAAAAGTGGGAGAAATGTACTTAGATTTTTTAAATGTTTATACTGTGTGAAAAAGGAAGTGGAGGAATGTAGCCTACACACAGACAGTGGAGACAGGATTTGGTGTGGAGGGTTGTCCCTTTCAGGTCTGTGCTATTTGTCCTATTCCCTTGTGTTTGTCTGACATTACAATGCGTGCAAGAGCCCTGCATAAATACTGAAGAGAAATTTTTTTTTTTAATCAAAATGCATTAAAGAATCTCATCCACCACACTAAGGACTTTTTATGCCAAAAACATTAATATGGAAGAAATATTTTTAAACTGTGTTCCATATAATACCAAATATTTTAATGGATTATCTATAATGAAAGACAAGAGATTTACCAGAGATATGTAGAGATTTGATTAATTATATAATTTGGACCCTTTGGTAATATGTGGTAATTATCATTTGTGTTAGATTAGGCACTACTGGTAGAATATTGTCTGCTTTGTTGATTATTCAGTGTTATAACAGTATTATTTTTAATATATTAGAAGTGTTACATGTTTTTTTAAATAGACTGCTCTTGGAAACGAATTAATATAGTATCTAATATCTGTTCCCTTTCAAAAACTATTTTCCCCCCATTAAAGGATTCTATCACTTGGGCTGCCCTGTTGATTTTCTGAAGAAATTCTGTTTATACACTAGTCCATTATCCTCTCTGGGAAACCAGTGTTGCATTTTAAACCAGTCAAGTGAGCCGACTGGATTTGGCAGCACACACGTGTGGAGAGCTTGAAAGGAATGATACAATTGATTCCTTGTGTTTAACTCCATTATCATCCACTTTTGGTAGATGGTTATTCAGGAGATAAGTAGTGGGTCAAGACTTTAATAAAATCAAGAGCTAACTATTGAGTATATTACAGGTCACTGTGGTGATTTTTAATACCCAGTCTTGAATGAGAAAATACTACTGTTATTCTAATGAAATATAAGTAGGGATGTACAACTTAAATAGTTCAGTAAAACAGCATTTTTAAAGTATCAGCATTGAAAAAATGTTGCTTGGGTTTTTATTTCTTTTTATTTGTCACACACCATTAAACGTCCTTTCCTCCAGGCTAAACGAGACATCTGCTACTTTGGCCTACTTATCAAAAGAAATGAAACTTTTATTGGCATGACATCATTACATTTAAGCTTCTTTAGGAGAGGAACAAAAATACCAACTGGATGAAGCTAGGATGCCATTTAATATCTAGGTGAACAACCTCCTGTTAGCAGAGAGAAGTGTTAATTTGTAAATGATCACTCACGTTCAAGCACTTCTGTGTGCATTCTCCTGCACTTGCAGACAAGCCTCCAGAGAGAATATATCCCACATTTTAACATCAGAGTGGCCTAGCTGCTGCCTTGGGAAGAAGAGAAAATAGCCAGTCAACAACAGCAAGAAGTTAAGGATGTTGATGTGTACACAGGTTTTATACTTAAGGATTTCTTGACATCAGAGTTGGACTTTAAGTTTCCTGAAGCTATTGTTTCAAATTACTGGCAGATTAAAAAAATGATGTGTAGTACACAGGCTATTGTCATCACTGTGATTGCAATCAAATGCAAGATGGTCTAGGGGATTTTTTGTGAGGTCTTTTTAATGCCAAAAATAAAACTTGATTTCTGGAGCACGGTACTACAGGTAGAATTCTGAAGCTACAGTCACAAAATATAGAAGAGACTGCTGCATTCCACCTGTTAGCCTGGAGCTCTCAGTTTTCTCTATTCATCACATACTGCTGTCTCAAAGGAGTCAGTAACATTTTCTTTCTAATGCTGATGTCAGGTATTGCCAGTGGGGAAGCTACACTTTCCTTTGTCTAGATTTCTGGAAGCTTTGGATATTTAGTCCATACATAGCACTGGATTTTAAAAGGCAAGCATGGGAGGGAACAATTAGTGGCAAACTTCTGCTTGGAAAGAAAGCAGCTCTCTCTTTTCTCTTTTTTTAATTTCTCGTGTTCTTTACTAAGAAACTTTATTCAGGGGAACAATGTCAAATTGAGTTTCCTAGAGGCTTGCCCAAAGCAAACACATTACTAATTAATTACTAATTCAAAATAATGGTGCAATAATATTTGAATATTTCTTAGTAAAATCTATGACAAAAAAAAAAAGCCAAACCAAACCCTAAATACATAGTTTCGTATGTTTTTCCGTTTCTGTGTGTCCCTATGGTTTGCTTTTCATAGGGTCCTAGAATGGAAAGACTTCCAAGAGGAAGTCTTCCAAGACTTCTCTTCCTTTCCTGTCTGAAAATATGTTATAAAGCATGTCAACTACATTTCTGTTCTTTGTGACATCTTTTTGACTACCTTTCTGAAAGTTCTCAAAGAAATTAGATTTTGTAATTTCTTCATCCCACCCATTCCAGCACTTCATGCAATTACAAATTTTTCTAATCCATAAGCTCAGTCTTCTGTGCTGCAGTGCAAATCTTAAATTTTTCAGCTGCACGCATGAGAAAAGGTTATCCACTACCTGAACATGGCATTTTAGTTGAGTCCTAAGTAGCCCCAGGTGTTACCTTTTTCACACACAATACTGCTAAATAAAAATGATTTTTAAGAGTTTGTACAATTCATTGTTCCTGCCTCGTGGCAGCATCTCACAATTCTAATTAAGGAATAATGTCATGAAGGTTGGTGGTAGGGTGGGATTATTCTCCTCTTTTTTCCAGAATTTTTGGCCAAGATCTTCTCAACTTTGCTGTCGCACACACCACTAGCGATAATTCTTAATAGTTACAGATCCTAGACAGATGCTTTTCAGCTACACTTTGGCAGGGTACCAGATCACTACATTTTCAGTGCAGTTTTCCAATGGGATTTTTCTTTGAGTACACAGTGTAACATCTTAATTTAGGCTAATCCTCCTTAGCTTCTTTGAGTTATAGAAAACTTACTTAAAGTAGTGATAGAGGCCTTAATAAAGTCAAAACATATGTACCACTATTCTGCTTCCAAACTTGAGGCCTGTTGCCTTGTCAAAGAAACAAAATGTTTTTAATTTTCTGTGTGCTGTGTTTTTAGTAAGTGTTTTTTTGTCTTCTGGTAATTTGGCAGAGGTGAGGAGGAGTTCTGTTTCTTGCACATAGTCTAGTTAGTTGTTCTAGAGGCCTTTAATTCTTCATTCTTCCTCTAGGGTTTTAGAAATAGCCTTGGAAAAAAAAGCATACAGAATTTTTTTGCTTTTTTGAGATCTTGCATGCAAGTTTCCACATATTCCAAGTCAATTTTCAAGTAAGCAGGGTGACCAACAGGGCTAAGTGTGAAAATATCCAGCTTAGATCCAACTACCCTTGAGTGTGGCTGTTCCTTCCCTACTACAGATTAAGATTTCTACTCCTTTTGTGGGCAAACAGTAGGTCATAGTTGATTTATTAGTGGATACTCATACAAAAGGAACATTGCACGCTTGTCTTGATGTCCATACTAGATGCTTTTCCTTTTTGTTCAATACCAAACCTCTTTTCTCTTTGGTATACTTTTTACCAGTTTGTATGGCACAGTTCTGCCGCACCCTACTGATTTCTGTCTTTGCAGGCATCTGTACTTGGTGATTTGATCAACTTTGTCATATGTTTCCTTCTCATCTCCAGGGGTTGAAAGTACAGAGGATGGTTCTCTAAGCTTGGATAACTCTTTAACCATCATCTTTGCTCAATAGAAGATAACATCTGCTTTTCAAGATTTAGCAGCTTATGAGAATTTTGTACATTATAAAGAAAAAGCCTAGAATGTAGAGCAACTTACAACAGATTGGACTTTGTTGCATACATATCTGTATTAATCTGTGGTCTCTTGGGATTTAATAGGCACAATCCAAATGGAAGTTTTTCTATGAGTTCCCCTCAGCATCCTTTCGCACACATCCCTTCTATGCATTATTCAAAAATAAAATGTCACTCTGACCAACCGGTGTATGTTACCAGAACAGCAGAATAAACCAGAGCATAATGCTTTCACAGTTTGCAAAACTTGTATTATTCACTTTAAATTGAAGGAGTTATGACCTACCTCTCTGGTTTTAGGCACAACTCTGTCAGTCACAGTGAACATTGTACGTTTTTCTCTCCCTGAAATGGGTATCAACATAAACAGTGTAAATGACTTGCAAATAATTTGAAAAATGTATATGTATTTGTTTCCCTACAAACATATGTAGTTCCTGATTTTTTTGTTGTTTGCTATTTCAGCATGTAAAACTCATCTATTACCTCTTGATTTCCAGGAATTTTTCAGTCCATCTGTATAAAGGTGCTTCCAGGTATTGTAGAGCTAGACCTAAATGAATAGCCAAGATTTAGTATTTTTTCTTATAGCCATTTTGTCTCTCTCACGTTTGTTAGTCATAGTATGTGGTTAGTGAATGAAGAGTGAGTTATTTTATTTAGAACATGAACAGTGTAGTGTCACTATGTACGATTTCCATTCCTTGCTGTGTCATTATCAGCACAGCTGAAAACAACACAAGTTTGTTAAATAAATCCCATGGGTTTATTTTAGATTGGGATTTTCGTTGTAAAAGTAGTTATTTTGAGTTAGTAAGAAGAAGGAGTAGAGGAAGAGAGGAGACAGAGAATGAGGCTTCTGGGATCATACAGAATCTTAGAATCACTTAAGTTGGAAAAGACCTTTAAGATCATTGAGTCCATTAACTCAGCACTGCCAAGTCCACCACTAAACCACGTCCCCAAGTGTCTCATCTGCATGTTTTCTAAATACATCAAGAAATGGTAACTGCATCCCTTTCCTGGGCAGCCTTTTCCAGTGCTTTTCCATGAAGAATTTTTTTCCTGATATCCAATCTAAACCTCCCTTAGAGTGAAGCCATTTCCTCTTGTCCAATCACTTGTTACCTGGGAGAACACTAGACACCCACCTGGCTCCAACATCTTTTCAAGAAGTTTTAGAGAGCGATAAGGTCCCCCCCAAGCCTTCTTTTGTCTAGGCTAAAGAACCCCAGCTCCCTCAGCTGCTCCTCATAAGCCTTGTGCTCCAGACCCTTCCGTAGCTCCACTGCACTTCTCTGGACACTCTCCAGCACCTCAATGTCTTTCTTGTAGTCAGGGGCCCAAGACTTAACACAGCACTTGAAGTGTGGCTTCACAGTGCCGAGGACAGGGGGACAATCCCTGCCCTGGTCCTGCTGGCCACACTACTGCTGATACAGGCCAGGATGCCTTTGGCCTGAGCACGTGCTGGCTCATGTTCAGCTGCTGTCAGCCAGCACTCCCAGGTCCTTTTCCACAAAAACACTTTCAAACCACTCTTCCCTCAGCCTGGAGCACTGTCTAGGATGTTGTGACCCAAGTGCAGGCCCAGGGACTTTGGCTTGTTGAACACCATCCAGCTGGCCCTTAGCTCGTCAATCCAACATGTTTAGATCCCTCTGTAGAGCCTTTCTGCCTGGATTGGATGTAGCTCTCTTCACCACCATGCCCTGGGCCTGTCTGTCCAGCCAGCAAACAGTGCGCCCATCCAAGCCATGAGTAGCCAGTTTCTCCAGGAGAATGGTGTAGGGAAGGGTGTCAGAGACTTCAGAAAAGTCCAAGCAGACGACATCCCCAGCCTTTCCCTCATCCACTAAGCAGGTCATATGTCATGCATTGTCAGAAACGCATTCCTGTATTCTTGGCATTGAGGTATTGAGACTTCATATTCTTCTGGAATATAAGTTTCGTGACAATAACTTCACAAGTCATTATAAATTTCACCTTATAAGTCCATGTTTGCTACTTGCAAGGTTCACACAATGTACATTCACATGTACATTCACTAGTATGTACATTCACATGCATTTCCTTGTTCAACTGCAATTACCAAACCAGAGGTTGGGGTGAAAAAGAAGTCAAACTTCTGATCCTTAATTTGATCTCTTAAATGCATTTTGGATCAGTTAAACCAGAGCAGTATAATTTCTAGAAACACAACTTACTTTTTGTTCCCTGTGAAAATGCCTCATTTGTTTTTTCGATATACAGATGGTAATGATTTATAACTAAAGGAGCAAAAAATTATTTTTTCAAGGCTAGTAAGAAGAAAAGGTACCCTTGATCTCCCAGCAGTCTTGTTCATCTCAGAGGTGCACTGTCTATTGGAAAGTGTCCTTACGTGTTTCTAATGCTCAGAAGAGCTCTTATTCATAGGCTGCTTTGACAAATTGCTCTACATTTTAAAAAGCTGCTTCTGACCCTCTTCTTCAATGGTCATAAGGTTACAGGTCCAACTTTCAACTTGCTCGTGTGGAATAAGGCACCTGCTGAAATGATAAAGCACAATGCTTGTTGCAGACCCTTTTACAGGAGAGTGCTGCGAGTTGTTTCCACACTAGCTAGCTAACATCATCATGGCCCTGAAGAACAACAGGAAAAGGTTTTGAGGGGCAGAATATGAAAATGGTCACAAAAAAGGCAGTGGAGAGAAAACATGGATTCACAGAAAGAACAGTCGAAGGGTGAGGAATGGAGACAGAGAAAGTAATTAGTGCAAGCTTAGTGAACGTGGAGGGAATTGGAAGGATCTCGACACCAGAAATACGTAGGGAAAATTAGTATCTCCCAGTGATAAGAAGGGTAAATATAATAAAACAATGCATGACAAACTGAAAAGAAAAGCATATATCAGGTTAAAGCACAAATGGCAGAAGGTGATTCTGCTATTTCAGATGCAGTATGAGAAATGTGGATGCCAGAGAGGACATCGTTTATCCAGGATAACTGGCTTCAGATACCCAGGGGCTGGAGTCGTGTTTTGATAGTACAGCAGAGACAGAGAGAACTGGCTTTGGTAATAGGCTGAATGTACAGGGGCTTAGAGGGAGGGTGATGTTGGCGTGCTTTAACCTCTTTTTTGCTCTACAACTAGAAGAATTGTGCTTTTTCCTTGTGGACTTCTGCCTATGTTATTACTTAACTGTGGCTTATAATTCTGAGTTTCTGTTATCTGGCCCTAAACAGGTGCTTGTTCATTTTTGTTGGGTTTTTTTTCCTCTCCAATTGTATAGAAGTAATTATTTATTCATTGTTTTCATTAAATTTTAATAAATACATGAGAGACTAGCTTACATTTTGCTTGATACATGTTAGTAACTCCTTTACATCTTCATCTTCTTGAAGATAATGGATGAAATGAAGGCTACTATTGAAAATTAAGGCTATAAATTTACAGGTAGGGATTTCAGTCTAATCAATATTTTGCTGATAATGATAACAATTTAATCTTATGAAATACGTTGGCTTTAAGATGGAGAATCAATGTTTGGACATGAAAAACGTGTCAAATTTCACAGTGGCATTGCTGTCAGTATCTGGAGGAGAGCGGATTAAGTCAGCAAGCAGAGCAGTAATTCTGTCAAATACAGTACGTGAGAAACTAATGAAAAAGTTAGAAACAGTGATTCTTGCTTTTGAACTTTATTCCTTAACTTGTTAATCTGTTTTTGGTTTCATCTTACATCCCTTCTCCCTCTCTTTTCTTCCAAGTTGCAATTAAGAATACAAAATGCATTCTCTCTACTTTAGTCAGTCTCTTCTCTGTTGTGTTCTGAGAGCTGAATTTGTTTAATTATGGCATAAGGAAAGCCCTGCATTGTGTTTCAAAGTCCCTAACAGTTACTGCTTGAAAGAGAACCAGAGCTGTGTGGTCATGCAAACAAATACTCCAAGATTAAAAAAATGTTGAGAGACAGAAAAGGAGAACACAGATAGGATAAATCTAAACACATTTCTTCATCAAATCCACAAGCACTAACAGTAAAAAGAGTTCTAAACATGTAATTTGCAATCAAAGATCAGAAGAAGTGTTGTATTGAGTAAGAAGCTTTCCTCTAGTGTATAAGAAAGCTCTGATTCTGCAGTCTGTTTTCCTGTGCTACTTCAATTTTACCTGTCTACCAGGGAGCATTTTAACAGAAAGGAAGAGGCTGAATAAAAATCTTTGCTATTAGTTACACCTCCTAAGCTTTGGAAACAGCTCAGAAAACATGCTGTGAAAGCACACCAGCCAACGAAAAGTACTGTTTATAATTATGCTAATAGAGAAATAATGGCATCATTTTGGAAAAGGGTCTCCAAATTCTGTAGGTCTTTGCAGCTGCTGCAACACCATGCTGCTTCTCTGTGAACAGTTAGAAGATGTCAGTCATGCTCCCAGCATACAATCAGCAGGTCTGTGCACTTTTCACAGAATTTCACAGAATTTCTAGGTTGGAAGAGACCTTCAAGATCATCGAGTCCAACCATGTTCTTACACGTCAACTAGATCATGGCACCAAGTGCCACATCCAGTCTTTTTTTAAACACATCCAGGGATGGTGACTCCACCACCTCCCTGGGCAGACCATTCCAGTACTTTATCACTCTTACTGTGAAAAATTTTTTTCCTAATATCCAACCTATATCTCCCTTGATGCAGCTTGAGACTGTGTCCTCTTGTTCTGTCTGTTGTTGCCTGGAGAAAGAGACCAACCCCCAGCTGACCACAGCCACCCTTCAGGAACTTGTAGAGAGTGATAAGGTCACCTCTGAGTCTCCTTTTCTCCAGGCTAAACCACCCCAGCTCCCTCAGTCATTCTTCATATGGCTTGTGCTCCAAGCCCCTCACCAGCCTTGTT
>WAAE01002277.1:0-14400 GCA_013400495.1 Nicator chloris | reverse complement strand
TCTGGAACCTCACCAGTGAGCCAAGACTGTTGGTAGATGATGGAGAGTGGCTTTGCAAGCTCATGTGCCACCTCTCTCATCACCCTGGGATGGATCCCATCTGGTCCCATAGATTTATGGATATCCAAGCATTTCAGCAGTTCTCTGACTGCCTCCTAGTGGATAATGGGGGGGACCATTCTGCTCCCTGACACCATCTACCAGCTCAGGAAGGCAGTTATCTTGAAGGCAAGTCATCTTCCCACTAAAAACTGAGGCAAAGTAGGCATTAAGCACTTCTGCCTTCTCCTCATCTGCAGACACTAAGTTCCCTCCTTTGTCCAATAAAGAACAAAGGTTGGTCTTACCCTTCTTTTTAGCATTAATATATTTGTAGAAACATTTTTTATTATCCTTTACAGAAGTCGCCATTCTAAGTTCAAGCTGAGCTTTGGCCTCCCTAATTTTTTTCCTACGTGCTACACTTGCAGTGTCTTGAAACAGGCACACTTGACCTTTAATTCTAATGATACCTTTTTGGTGACTAAACCACAAAATCAGGATATTTTAGCAATATTCTTCTTGCAAAAGCAAAGCAAGATGTAGTATGTGTGCAGAGCTGCTCTTTGCCTGAGATTCCACATGTCACCTGAGAAAAAGAACTTTCCTGGGACCAGGAGTTACAGTATCCCTGTCTTTTAAATGAACCTGAAACTATTGCCTGCTTTCCTCATCTCAACTGCAAATAAATGAGAAGCTTATGCCAAAGATTCTGTGTCTTCATATGGACCTTCAGTGAGGCCCCTGATTCACCTTATTTCATATCAATATTATTTCATAATAGTACCTTAGCTGAAAATAAAGCCATGAGGCTTTTTAGCAATTCTCACTTTGTATTTCTAGGTTCATTAGCTAGGCAGTGGACTACTTGGGGAAGCTCTACAATGAACTGAAAAGCGAGGATATGGTCTTATTTCCATGCCTTCTAGAAAGAAATTAGTGTATTCCAGAAATTGTCTTTTCCTGATAAATGCATGCAAAGCAAAGGTTGTACATAGGGAATGAATGCTGCACTCAATTATTGTAGCTTTGTGGCATTAGCTGCAAGCAGTGATAATGTCCTTTCGATACTCCACTTAGGATCTTCGACTCCCTCGAGAACCTAGACATCCATCACGAAATCTTAGGCTTCAGCATTCTTTGTTCATTGCTGTTTCATTTTCCAGTAGGGTGATCTGTAAAGTTAATGTCCCATCTTTTATCACATGTGGAAGCCATATGATTCACGTAGATTAAATCTTTTGCCCAGTGGTTAAATGTGGATCTGATATTTCATCTCAGAGTGGATATTAAGAGCTGAACAAATGTGCTCCTCTTTTCCAGCCTTCTACCTTGCAGGAAAATGACCAAGGAAAACTGTCTTGTTCACAGAAATTGAATTACTCCAGGAAAATGTCATGACAGACTGTAAGGCTAAATTTGTCATCAGTCTGGTAGGACAGGCTCATTGCTTGACAATCACAACAGCCTAGCTGCCATATGGATTTTTGAGGCCTGTGCTGCGTGCATTCCAAATCCTTGGGTTACAGTTGGTTTTCTGACAGAGTTGCCAAAACATGACATTGGAGCATTTAGAAGCCAGAAATATCATCAGCAACAAATCTACTATGAATCCATTTGCTAGGAGTCACAAACTTGTCAAAGAAGGAAAGTCAGCAAAGCTTGTGAGGACTGGAGAAAACGTTTTCCCAGGTAAAGGTGTGTCCCAATTGGGTTTACAGGTTAAATCACCTGCCAACATTATTTCTTCAACAAGGGGAAGGTAGATCTGTGCAGGCTTCTCATTATTCCTGGAGATGGGCACTGCAGTAAATGCTTTCATTAGATAGGAAATGCCTTCATAGTTTTATTGAAAGAATATACCAATAATACATACCAATAATAGCATAGCCAAATCGTATTACTCCTGAAAATATAGAAATTAATGGGTAAACCAGAAACTGTATGCTCAAACCTTTGGTCACCACATATTAAATACGTGTGCATTATTTTGAATGAAAGCATTGCTTAAATATAATGCTGTTCTGTATCACAGGCTATACCTACCTAGGTTTTAAGGCCTAAACCCTTCTCTGTGTACTTTTAGGATTTTACAAAATGTCCAAAACATACCACCAAAATCATAGCAACTTTTCGTTTTGTGCAATCTATGTAGTCATCAAATAATGACACAAGATATTAGTATGAAAGATTAAAGAACCCTCATATGGACTGAAAACATTAAATGAAAACATGTGCTTAGCAAAAAAAATTAAATTAATTGAAAAATGTTTGAAATGCACTGCTTTTTTTTAAGATTCAATTGCCTCAGGTCTGCTGTATCGGTGTAGCACAAGAACCTCTAGTCCTCCATCTTCTTACTTTACAGCTAGCAGGTGAACAGTCTGCAAGCACCTTGCAGATACCCTAGGCAGTATGCTTGGCTTACTTTGTAGCATTGTAATTTGTCTTTTGTTGAAAGGATAGATTTATTTCCTTTGCACTCACATGGCCGATTCTGCCCCCGGATGTGTACACTAGGCATCAGCCTGCCCGAGCAAAAATGACAGAGTGTGTTTTACTATGGGCAATGTTTTACTATAATGCAAGATTGGAATATTAGCCTGTGGTCACAAGGTGAGCCATTTGCCATCTAATGAAGTTGGTTTTGTTTTGGATGCAAGTGAAGCACGTACTTTTTAGAAAGTAGAGTCAGTTGCAAAAGGAATGGAAACCTTAAAAACTACCAGCTCCACTTTGCCCTATGCCTCAAGCCATGAATGTTTGATTTATACAAAGGGCTTTGTTCTTCTTCCACCTCAGATATTCCATTATACAAGTTACATTTTCTGTTTCCACAACGTTATTAAAAAAATACTTTATCTAGAAAAACAAGCTCAAAGTGAAATGCAATGACCATTCACATCATAATGAGAGTATAGACTGTGCTATCCATATACTTCTCTGATTGGAATAATTACTCAGTAAAGGTGATAATTAAAGTTCTTTTTTCATTCCTTTATCTTCTAATTTTTCATGGTTCTTCTGCATAGAAAAATTCTTTCTCCTCCAGAATGTTGCCAGCAGCTTCCATTTCTTAAACTTCAGCCTTGTCTTTGCTGCTGTTTAAGTTCTGTTCAACAGCAAGGGTGCTCTCCTATAAGTGCTGAAAGCTGCTCCTCCCTCCCCAGCATTTGGGAATGTCTCCTCCTGCCATTGCAGCTTTTCTGGCCAGTTGTGCCTGGACTGCCAAGGACTGGCTGTGATCTGCAGTCTGCAGTGACTTAGGACAGTTCTGTAGACCAGCTGTCACACGAAGAGCTCAGTTTTTTCACCAGGCATGCTGATTAATAAATATCTCATATGAGATCACAGCCATAAACTTGATGGGAGTCAAGAACAGGAATCCTGTATTTTGTGAAATTGTGCTTTTGCTAAAAAGAGTGTTTTGCTGTTCTGACCTAAGTCCTGAGAGCACTCCTTCTTTGCTCTTCTCCAGTTTGCATCTTCATGCAGTGTGTGATTTTTCTCTACTCTCCTTCCATAACTTCTATAATGATCCACTGCTCTTTAAACTAAAAAGCCAGCTATTTATGAACTTATTTATTTTTTCTATTTTCAAGTGAGCAAATGATGCTAAATTTTTAAATACACCTTTGTTTTATAATACATAATAATTGGATTAAAGATAAAAATTAATGTAGTGACATGACTTTACTTAAATGTTGGATATGTGGATGTATTTTAAAGTGAAACAGCAATCAGTGTTGCCATATGGACTGCCAGACTTAAATGCATATAAAAATACATTTACACAGGGGTGAGATATCTGCAAATAACTGCTAAATTTCTCTCCTGGTGAGACAAACAGCTACATCTAAACCTAAATGTAATATTTAAGGCAGACACAAGATAACCACAAGAGAGCTAAAATGGATACCAGCATTGTTTGTGCCATTCTGCAGCTTTATTGAGTAACAATAAAATTCTTTTATTCTTGCAATTAAATAAAGGAATTCAGCATTTTTAGTGATGTCTGTGATACTGTCAGGCATTTTTGTGCCTGTTGCATTTTCATAATGGCATTTGTATGTACAGTGATCTTTATACTGATTAGTGGGTGCTATATGGAGAGCTCTCTATTAATGGTTTTGGTAGATTGCCTTGATAATGTTTCAGATGCTCTTAATTCTTCCTTAAAATAAATGGAGAAAGCTTAAACCAACTATTAGGAATTTTATTTCAGGATATTCCAGACAGTGCCTTTGGCAAAAATAAAATATTTTGTTTATATTTATAGAACAGCCGTCCTGCACATATTTTTTTTTGTCTCCATAGTATTGCTATATTCATTTTGTTGTCCATATGCTTCTCTCTTGACTTCAGAGATAGTTTTCCTGATCATTATGTAGAACTATTTCTGGTTTTAAAAATTTAAATTAGTTGCAAATTCTTTTGAATCAAATAGGTCTATTTGTTTTAATGTTAAATAGCCTTTCTGTTGCACTGAGAACAAAATTGTTTGAACAACATGCAGTCATTTAGGTAATTATATGACCTGGTGAACATATTGTAAAAAATAATGTGGCTATAGTTACAAACCTTAGGCTTTACCTTTATCAGGAGATTCTAGCAACATCATAAACAACAGGACTGAATCTCGAGTCATTTGTTCATGCCTTTGAAAACCGTAGATGGAATTATTGCCTTATTTTATGTGAACTCATGGGGATTACTTTTGTATGGACCATGATTAATGCCTACAAAGCTGCCAGAAGCCTGCTAGGGTTTGTACTGCCAGTTGTACCTGACTTCTTCTGTGTGTTTTTAATCTTGTTACTGCAAATTTATCTAAAGAAAATTTGGATAAGTGATTTGGCATAAACTTGTAAAAATGCATGCTTTAGACTTCCCTCTGCTAGAAAGCAAAATCACCATAATAATAGGTTCAGATTTTAAGCTTTCTGTTTGTGATTTTAAAGCGCTCTTACATATATGTAAGGTGGCATTGCACAGCATGTATAAATGCTACCTGGTTTTGTCTTTAACCTACAGCATTGACATAGAGTGCTTCCCTCCAGTGACAGGTGACATTCTGAGTCAAAGCCTGATTCAAATAATCAGCCTTTGTCTTTATTCAGCTGCTTTTTCACATGCCCTGAATCTGCAAAGCTAAACAGTCAACTAGTAGCAAGAAGAGACTTTCTGATGAGACATTTGACGCTTCTGCTCCTTATCAGGGAGTCTGGTTAACTTGAAGGTTTTGCTAAATGTCTCTGCATGCTGTAGGAATAGCCAAAGGTTTCTGGCGTCCTTGAAGTCCCTCATTATCCAGTTATATCTCTGCCTGTGGTGAGTCCCCCACGCTTCCTGTAGGCAGCTGAGAATAGCTGAAGCCTCTCTTCCAATCTCCACTTCTGCTGCATTTTGCCAAGGGCAGTGGAGAGATATGAAGAAACCCAAAAGTGTGTTTTCCTGTTTGTGTCAGCCAGCAGCTTTTACTACACCTGCCACTTAGAAGACAAGACAGCAAGGATGGAAGTTCTTGGGATGCATCTAAAGCATAGATATGTCATGATAGTGGGTGCATGCAGAGGGGGATACATGATAGTGCTCTGGTGCACATCTCTCCCAGGGCATTTGCATGCTCAAACAGAATTGTAAGTGGGAAGGATGATAGGCTATCATCCTGAATATTGATAGGAGGTTAAACTTAAATGCTCCGATCTCTTGGTGTTAGTGGAAGTGTGGTATTTTGACTTTTGGTGACAATTTGGTGTTTAATGGGAAACTTGAGAACATGTGAGACTTGGCTGTGCTAGCAGTTTCCACCTACCAGGAATATGTCATCCACACTCCTGTTCAGCTAAGGCAAAACTTAAGGCCTTTGCTAACTTGCTTTCATGAATGGGCCTCAGGTGTGTCTGGGAGCTTTTCAGGTCTCCTGGCTGTAGGTGGGATCCCTCATACAGGGGTCCTGTGCCCCACGCTCCTGTGGGGAATTGCTGTTCTGCAGCATGCTGGAAAGGGCAGAGGATACATGTCTTCTGAATTTGCAGATCTTTCTTCGGTGCAGTGGGCTACAGAAGTTTTGCTATGACAGCCACATGTCATGGCTGTGCAGTGGCTGAATTCACTCATGAATTCAGACAGAAAACTACGCTTGGGCTTGCAGAAACATTTTTCTTGTCTTATTTTAGCTCATAATTTAAATCAGATTTTCTCCAGGGATAGTCTTGCCATATTGAACAACTGTAACACTTCCAAGAATTTATCTTTTTTGTTATTGGCAGAAGGCAGTGTTGGAAGTTTCAGATCAGTGAGTTAAATCAAGAATGCTTTTGTACCATGCTAAACATTATTATAAAAATTAGCACTGAAATGCTTCCTTGCTGTTGCCTGCTGAGTTTTTTCTTCTGTCATAAGCAAGGACTGCAGTATGAGGGATCAGTCCCTCTAACCCCTGTTCACCTGTATTCTTTTTGGTAGTATTAGATGTTCAGCTCAGTTCAGTGAAAGGGCTGAAGTGAATTTACATACCTGTGAGCTGTCATGTGAGCAGTCTCTGCTTTCACTAGTAAAAGAATGAATTTTTTATTGTTTTGGTGGTGTGGTATTTTCCTATTTAGGAACCACTCTTGTATTAGAATAGTTGTAAATATGAATTGCGGTACTGAAATCTTCATTTCTTTAAACAAAGGGAAGGAAAAATTCCAGTCAAAATATTCTCAGACATCTAACAGTAATTTGCTTTAAGGCTTCTTGAAAGTTCTGTCCATGGAAACTCCTGTTTAATTTAATTCTTAATTAAAATCATTACTCTGTGGCATATCTAACTAATTGTTTAGCAAGAGTAAAAAATGTCCGTGTCTTAATAATTTTCCAGACTTAACGAGCTGTAGTTATCGGAAGAAAGATGTTCTTTCTTGGGTACTTCCTTCTCGTGTGTCTTGAGTAGTCTTTTGTAATTTTAAAAAATAGTATTGTTTTAATTACCATGGTTACATGCTGCTAGTGGTGATACAATATAAAACCATTGCTTTCTGTTCCAATGCAGAAAATGCAGTGTGAATTCATCAAAAATGAAACACAAAAAATTCTATAGTGCAAAATTTCTTGTCTATTTTAGGCAGGTATCTGTGGAGGCCTTGATACTGTGTTCTTCATTCAGGGAACACTCACCATACCTGAATGCAACTGAAAATACTCAAAATACCAAACTAATCTGTGGTGGGCTGACCTTGGCTGACTCTGGCTGCCCGACATGTTGCTCTCTCAATGCCCCCCTCAGCAGGACAAGGGACAAAATAAGATGGAAAAGGTCATGGACCAAGGTAAAGAGATCTCTTGCCAATCACCATCAGACACAAAACAGGCTCCACTTGGGAAGAATGAATATGATGTTTTGTGATTTGAAATAGACTTGAGTAGCGAGAAACAAAGACAAATGGAAACGGTGAGATTACCCATCCTCAGAGCCATGTCCTGCAGTGTGTTGTCTGGAGCCAGCTGGAGCCTGGCATCTCCTCACAGACACTGCCCTACAGCCCCTCTGCCAGCACCTGGGCAGCTGCACCCAGGACACCATCCTAACTCACCTGTGTTTCATGGTTTTGGAAAGCTTCTCCCCAGTGTAGTGCCCCCACCAAGATTTTCCCAAACCACACAGAGCTTCTCCACCTTCCGCCTCCAGGGATGGAGTTGAGCATTGAAGACATGAAAGCTGAAAATCGCACAGTTGTATGGGTGGGTAAGTGCCCTCAGCACTGGAATATCTGGAGATACCCTGACCTTCATGTTGCTTTTCCTTCAGCTTTCAGAGAATACTGAAAAAGTAACAATATCTCCTTCCAATGTAAGGCAGTGAAGCTGGTGAACAGTCTAAAGCACGTGTCTTAGGAGGAGCAGCTGAGGAAACAGATTATGTAGCCTGGAGAAAAAGAGTCTCAGTGGGGACATCATCACTCTTCACACTTAGCTGAAATGAGGTTGTAAGGAGGGGTTGTCAGTCCCTTCTCTCAGGTAACAAGTGACTGCACAAGAGGTAATGGCCTCATGTTGCTCCAGAGAAGGTTTATATTGGGTATCAGGAAAAAAAAAATTGCGGAAAGGATTGTCAAGCCCTGGAAGAGGCTGCCCAGGGGAGTGATGGAGTTACCATCCTCAGAGGTATTTAGAAGACATGTAGATGTGGCACTTGGGGATGATGTTTAGTGGTGGTCTTGGCAGTGCTCTGATTAATGATTGGAGTCAGTGATCTTAAAGGTCTTTTCCAAACTTCACATTTCTATGATTCTATTTTATGATTCTATAAATATCAAAGTACTTTGCAAACAGAGGATTTAGTTATTCAGATTGGAAGTATTGAATGGGATTTCTGTGATCTTACAGTGACAAGTACCTAAGTCAGAAATTGAGCTGAGGTTTCAAATTCTCCAATACAGGGATCTTTCCACTAAAACTTATCACTCTGGATAATACTGATCCACACTGCCTTTAGCTCATGGATTGGATCTGGCAAACAAGCTTTTGTGGACTTCAAGACTGTCATTTTGTCTTTCTGTGACTTTTTTTTTTTTCCATTTTGTCTGTGTGTTTTACCTTTGACATCCATTCAGGAGAACCTCGCAGGAGTGTTTCCATCTACTCTGCACTGGTGCGGCGTGACCTCGAGTGCTGTGTGCAGTTTTGGGCACCACAGTCTAAGGTACTGAGCTATTAGAGAGTGTCCAAAGGAGGCCCACAAGGATGAGGAAGGGCCTGAAGGGGAAGCCATAAGAGGAACATCTGGGGTCTCTTAGTTTGTTCAGGCTGGAGAAGAGGAGACTGAGGGGAGACCTCATTGCAGTTCACAGCTTCCTGGTGAGGGGAAGAGGAGGGGCAGACACCGATCTCTGCTCTGTGCTGACCAGTGACAGGACCTGAGGGAATGGCCTGAAGTTGTGTCAGGGGAGGTTTAGGTTGGATATCAGGAAAAAGTTCTTCACTGAAAGGATGGTTGGGCATTGGAACAGACTCCCCAGGGAAGTGGTTGCAGCACCAAGCGTGACAGAATTCAAGAAGCATTTGGCTAATGCTCTCAGGCACATGGTGTGACTCTTGAGGTGTCATCTGCAGGGCCAGGAATTGGACTAGATGATCTTTTTGAGTCCCTTCCAACTCTATGATTCTATGATCTAGTACAGCAAGATCATTTAATATTTATAATACTTTCTTAATGGCTGCTTTTTGTTTTTGTAGCTTACCTATTGGAAATAGAGTTTTGAATATCACAATCCTTATGACAAGTCAATGAAATTATTTGTTCCTACAGAAACAGTTTAAAATGCAGTTGTGCTACTGGCAGGCTTAAATAAACATAAACCAGATGCTCAGTTGTCCCAAAATTTCTAGTTTAAGTTGGTTATACATAATACAAGTATTTCTAGATTTTGTGTGCATATATATACTAAATCCAGCAAACCATTTTTATTTGCATGTAGATTACTGACAAAAAAATAAGCATCATCATAATTCAAGATTATAGTAGACGACCCCTGCACCATTCTGCAAATTCAAAAGCAGCAGCTCTTCTATTGTCGCCTTCTAATTCAGTTCAATCATGAGTTACAATAAGAGCTTATATTTTCTACCATGCAAATGCAGATTTTCATGCTTAATATGTATGGTTTATATCTTTCTGAATATTTCCTATTTTCTAAAATTAAACTGCTTTAAAACTCTATTTTCATTTTTAAATAAGGACATCTCTGTGGCTATTCATTGACGTAAAACTCCGGGAACTGCTGATTTTGAGTTGTTGTAGGTGCTTGTTGCTTTTTATGGGTTTGGATTTTATGATTTTTTGCTTCCTCTTTACTCTCTTCCCAGTTTTGTTAGGAAAAGCATGCTGAAAGATTAAAATTTTGCTAACTCTGAGCACTTCACAAACTCCATATAACTTACCCTGAATTTTTCAGTTTCAAAGATTAGATAAAGACAGGGCAAAACTGGCAATGAGAAATTTCTGTACTTGGAAGAAAACTGCGTGATTTATAACAGATGTCATCAATTTATAAATTCAAATTAGAGTAACTTACAAATAGTGACTGTACAGTACTTGGTTTTTATTACTTGGTGTATGACCTTTTTCAGCACAGGAATTATTTTCCATTAGTTCAATTCAGTTGGGAAAAAGTAGTGCTTAATGGACTTTGAATCCCAAGTCATTGATGATAGAATTAGGTAGTTTTCAGATTTATTTAATTGCTGTCATACGCAGTTCTGTAATTTGTCACACCATCTTGCACCTGGTGCACTTTAACTGTGTTTTCCTTGAGTTGTGTGGTAAAACTGTGATCCAGGCCTCCTGAATGATCTGCAGAGCCATCTGGTTCTGTCTCAACAGAAAAGCAACTGCTTGACTTGGACCAGTGAAACTGTAATCAGGTCCTGGCCCCTCTGCTTTGCTCATGTTCACAGGTACTTCAGCAACCTTCCATAACCTCTGCTTTCCTGAATATTTGATGGCTGCTTTGTGCTCTTCCATGTCAGTTATGGTGCTGGCATAAATGCACAGGTTCTTTAATCCATTTGACAGGACCAAGTTTAGAGGAGGGGAAGGAAGCAGAAGGACATAGCCAATGCAAAGTGATGTGAAGTGTTTAAAGCAAGGGATGCTGGAGGCAACAGAGGGAAATGTAGTCCTGATAAATGTTTAATCTTTAGGACTAGAGAAAGGAAATAAACAAAACAGGCTCGAGATCATGTGTGGAAATAAAGCATGGTTTAAAGGAAATAAACAACTAATATATGATACACATTGCACAAAAGCATATTTATTTTCTTCTTTATCCTATGCTTGTGTTTATCTGTATTCTTTTTGTCAGTAGATCATATATTCCTGTATTGAGGCAGATATCAAATTCCCAGGCATATACGTTTTTGTGGGAATCTTAGGACTCTGTTAAATCTAAAAAAGAATTAACTTCAAGGCCATTTACCATCCAGTACACCCCCTTTTCCCAGATGTTCTCCTTTCTCCTCCACTGGCAGTTTATTTCCTTACTAAAATGCATCAGAAACAATGATGGGCTGGTTTTCTTCAGTGTTTCATGCTTCAGTATAACAATATAAATTCCCTTCATCAGCAAGCATGTTTGCATTTTATGGGGAGTGGCATAGCAAAGAAGACTGGTGGTAAATAACCTCTTGATCTGTCACAGGAAAATTCAAAGACATCTACCAGAGAGGGAGCAACGAGTGGGATTTCTTTAAGTATTTTCTAGACATAGCAGGAAAAAAAGGTTGAATATATTCAACCACTAAATCAAGAGTGTATCCTCTTGATGTAGGTAGTTTTCAAAAACTTTAATTTAGAAAATACTGTATATAGTTGAATGTCGCAACTGATACTGAAGGCAAATGTTTTAGTTAGTGACAGTATCAAAATGACAGTATACAAAGATGACATTTGAGACTGTGGGTGAAAAAACATTTTAAATTACTCAGTAGCTAGTAACTACTCGGGTTTGGATGAAGCTCCTGTAAAAGTCCTGAGGATGGACCTAACATGAGGACATGTATCCAGACTGAGTGGCAAATACATAGGAGATCCTTTTGGGAAGTGAGTCTTGTCACAAATTAAACAGATGATCTTACCAACTTTACAGTACTTACATGTTTATAGTAGTTAGCACAAAATAGTGTAGCAGGAAGACAGAATAATTCTGTTCTGCTTTGACATGTATGTAAGCTCAGAGTTTCTTTTACCAGTTGCTACAGAGAATCTGATTCATTTATCAGGTTTATGCATTTGAGAGTTATTTGTCAGAACTGATCTCACTGTACGTCATTTGGTTAAGGTTGATTGCACATGTCAGATTAGAAAGAATGGTAAATACTCTTTTTAGATGAGTAACATTGATTGGTGGCATTTTCTCTTCTATGTAGATTTATATGACCACGTCGTCCTGTCATCTAGGTTCAATCTAGGTTCTGTTGTCAATCCCCAATTTAGCTACCACCTCTGTACATAACAGCTCTGAAATAATGTGATTTGTCAGTGGTGATAGCCCACAGTGATAACCAGAACGCGCTGCTACATCTTATTCTGACTGATCTGTGAAACAGCATTGCCCATTTATTCTTCTGTGCAACATAATAAACAGTCTCTGGGCTTCTGCTTTCAGGGCAGGTATTGAACAGCTGAAATGTTCACTAATTTACACAATGGTTTATCTTTTCTCCAGTTGGCTGTAGGGTAACTCAGGCAGCTGTACCATAAAATGTAAGGGGTTTGAGCATGTTAATCTGTCACACAGCAGAGCAACAGTGTATGCTTTGCCATTAATACTAGTCACAATCAGAAGGTGATTGGGGCACTGTAAAAAATACATGTACTTTATTAGCATATGGAGAGAATGGCTTACCATCATGCAATGCCCTGGATGTATTCCAGCCATTTCTAGGAAAATGGATTCTTCCCTCACACTATAACTTCTAAATGTTTATTATGTTCTCCTGGGTTCCCATTTTTTGAGCAGTGAATAGGAGAATGTGTGTTACATTAATGTAAATTTCCTTTTATAGTGTATGGTCAAATTGTGTCTGTTGTTCTCATGAATATGCTTAATTGTGAGCTATCCACCTGCATCCTTCCTTAATATATCTGAAAGTTTATCTGTTGACCCATGAAACCAGATGGTTTTACGTTAGCCAGACAGTTCTGTGTCGTGATAAATGTGTGAAGGAGGTATGTCAGGTGGCCACAAAAGCAGTTCCTCAGGCCTTCAGCTTCCTTTGTGTTGCCTGCATCTTCTCAAATATGAGCAGCATCTGTTTGCATTCTGTATAAATTGGTCTGAAAGTCTTTGCCAGCTTCTGAAGGGTGCCACAGGTGTGGAGGTACATGTCTGTCTAAATGTGTCTGTGTCAGATCAGCAGATGATGTGCTGTGTTAAAAAAGAATGGAGAAGTGGTAGAAAAGGACAATAATTACACTGTTAAGCAGTTATGTGGTAACTCAGTCAAAGGGTTAAATGTAAATGCCTGTGGTAGATTCAGTTGAGAGGGACAGTATATGCATCACAGCTCATTTGACTTCAATTTTCCTCAAAGATCGTTCTCATCCAGCATCTATTAAAGGTAGATCTACCAAAGGTAGCTTCTACCAGAAACAGGCACTTTATTTGCCGTCCTACCATGGCAATTCTCCCAAGAGTTATTTGTCACCACATTTTAATTCTTCTTGATTTACATATACATGGTGCTTCCGGGGGTGAAGTTGGGATAAATTGTTTCTGCCATATGTGTGAAGCGGAAAGTATATGTCTGCACTCTTTATTTTTAATTTCTCAGTTAGCTGTGTGCTTTCTTCATGCAAAAGAAAGAATACCTTAAGAACACGTGCTTATCTGTCTTTCAAACTCTGTAGAATTAGCTTGTCATGAAATGTAAAAACTAATGTGTAGTTGTAAAAACCACTGCCAGCATTTTCCTCACTAGTGGCTGATGGCTAAGAAGATTTAGAAATGAAAGGAGTTATTATAAAGTGATTACTGAATAGCTAGGTATGTCATTTTAAACAAGCAACTAAAATCTGTGTTGCAGATTTGGAATGTAATCTTGTTTGTATCATTCATACTTAAAATCTGATTTTGATTGTGGAGGAGTAATCATGTAATGCAGGTAATTTGACAAAAATATATCAAATGATGTTTTTCTTTCATTCCTTATTTAAATGTATTAGAATTTAAATTATTTACTGTTCAGAGTATACCTAGAAAATGACAACATAAAGAAATACTAGATTCAATTTACATGAGTTCAGATTTAAATTTTGCTCTAAAGTGAGACATTCATATCAGCCCTCTCATAAAAGAAAATATTGTATGGAAACCAACACTTGAAAATGTTATTACCTTTAAAAGGATGTAATGGATGACTAAAAGGGTGTTATTGATGATTAGACCAATCTCTTTTGCAGCTGGGAATATCAGCCTGCAGACATAGGCCTCATGGAATATGTGTAGCCATGAATTGGAGAAGAGATAAAAAGTTAAGGAAACTTCTCATGCATGATTTTATCACTCATTCATGTTTCTGTGTCAAGTGCTTGTAATAAAATATTACTAAAAGCTTAAATCAAATGCCTGATTTCGAGCAACAGCTACACTTAATTTTTGTAAGCAGTGAGCTTAGGTGCTTGTTAGAATTTTCTCTCCATGAATCTTCTGTAGTTGGCTAAATATTATGGTTCTCTCCCAACAATTCCTATATCTTAGCTTGTGTCTCATCTAGAAATATCACGGAAAAAAATCTCTTAGTGATGATGTGTTTCTAGTATTTAGGATCCTTTGTGGAAAAAGTAGACCTCTGTTAAGTGAGTGAGGATTCAAGCTG
>WAAE01002276.1:7500-18408 GCA_013400495.1 Nicator chloris | reverse complement strand
AAAGTGTTGAAGGGAGGAAAACACACAGAATTGATTTCTTGGCAGTTGCACTGTGTGTATAAAGAAACACCGTTTTGCTCGGCTAGCATTAGGGAATGAGGGCTAAAAATTCTGTGAGAACGAGGAAGATTTCATATGCAGGGAGCTTCTTAATAGCTGTACAAATACAACAGCTCAGGAGCTGGGGCTTTAACATGTGGTGGTGCAGGGAAGGGTTGCATTAGGATTCTGAAAAAGAAAATGTGAGGAAACAAACCCAGAAAACATTTGCAAGATTGGGTTCAGCATTCATCCTGCATCCCTCTTTCTGTCTCAAGGAAAACACACTTAGGTACAGAAGAGTGAAGGAAAAAAAGGAGAACAGAACTGAAAGCGCTCTGCCTAGGCTTAGACTTCTGCATTTTTATATTTACCAACATTTGTGATTATTAATACTAATTTTAAACTAGAGGGAAAGGATTTTCAGAACAATCCAATTACTGAATGAATTATTTGTAAAATACATAATATGCTCCATCCTGTCAAGCTTCTTTTTAACACAGTAGTAAGAATAAAAAAATTAATTATACATCTTAATTCTAACGAGGAATATAATATTTTAGTGACTAATAATAATAATAGATGCAGAACAATTTCTACTGAGGTATTGTAATTAATATTTACAGTGGCTAATTCCTAAGCTCAGAAGTTCCTCTATCCCCACACCGTCGTGCAAGAAAAGGAGTTTGGATTGTGAAACAATTACCAACCATAATTCTAAACTATTCCTTAATGAAGAAGAAATTTATATTTCTAAATCAGCAGTTTAGTTATATTTGAGTACCTGGATTTAAATTTATTTCTGTGGATTTTTTTCAGATTATTTATCATTTAATGGCTGTAATTTATCAAGGAGGACTCATGGCATTCATAAAATTATTTGAATCTCCATACATAAAGTTTAGTTTCCTTACTCAGCTGGTTTTTAGGAAGTTTTAGTAAGCAAAAAGTTTTTGGTTTCCTCACATTTAGAATGAGTTGCCACAGGTAAAAAATTGACTTATGATACTCAGATTTTCAAAATCTCACTGTCTGAAACCTGAACCGTCAACTGCTGTTTCTATTTACTATAGGATAATAATTTTATTAGAAAATAGAAAGTTTAAAACAGTAATTAAACCCAAAGTATTTAATAGCCCCTTGAAAAAACTATGTAATACACATGCAAATGGAGTGAGCCTTTGTATTCAAAGACTATCACAAATTCCACACATTCAAGTCTCTTTCCTTCTCATCTGGAAGAGACAATGGCATCAACAACGTGCCCCTGTGTCTGACATTACTTGATGGAAGAACAGTCTCTTAGACTCCTCCTGGGCATGATGGAAGTGATGGAAGTAAAATATTTCCAGGAGCTAAAGAAATGATTATAGCATCTCTAAAGAAGATATTTGCTTGTGACTGTCAAAGTGCTCAACTGAGTTGCCTAATCCTAGATTAGTAAATAGAAATGAAACTTCCTGCTGCTTTAGACAGTGCTGAGGACTTCACCTTTTCCTGCCAGGTATAAACTTTGCCACAGGTGTTCAATGGTTCAATGGTTGCTCATCACTGGATTACTTCAGACTCTTCTACTCGGAGCTGTCAGTTGGAGAGAATAGACACATCTGAGGTGAAATCTTGACGATGAAATCTCCGAGTAACAGAAAGCAGAGCACAGCCTGTTATTTACATGTGCCAGCAGCCTACAGCATCGACATGTCCTCCAGGATGTGGGCATTCTCTCCAAATCTCCTGGTGGGTGACCACCTTTGGGGTGGGGTCCCTGTGACCCCCCACGGGTGATCCCATGGGAAAAAAGTCAGGACAACACTTTAGAGACAGGACTGAATTCTTCTAGTGGAGGTTCTTTGGCCTGAAAATAGGGATAGGATTTGCCAGGTAGTGCCCACCATGGGAACGTCCCTTTTTACATACCATTTCCTCCAGTACAGGGACATCTCTTCAATTAATTACATTCCTCTGGAACCTGCATGCTTTTCAAAAATAATTATGTTTCTTCCAGTGCTTGTGCTCAGGTTGATAGGTGTTGTATTTTGATGTATGTATTTTCATGATACTTCAATAAAAACATCAAAATTCAAATTCAAAGCAAACAAAAAACAATGGGCAAGAACATATGGAAAGGGATAAACCCATTAACATCTTTATTATGAGTGTTGTTTGTTAAAAAAATCAGCTTTGATTTGGCTTTATCTACTGCAGATTTATTTCACAAAACTCTAAAAAAATTCTGAAGCTGTCACTTATGTTTTCACAAGGATCTCTAATACTCTGCAGACTGCATAAGACTATGAAACAGCGGATTAATATGAGGTTAGTACCAGTGACATGATTTTCTTCCATGTTCTCATGGATTTTTGCCATTCTTTTGATGAAAAAAGTTTCTATTTCTCTAAACAGCACAGCTACTGTAATAAATTCTTAGGGAAAAAACAAGCAGAGAAAAATCATTAAAGCTCAAATAAATATTTTTTAGCTTTTAGTACCCAATATTTAGCTTCCATTTCATGCTAAAAAGAACGAGGATTGTTAGAAACATGCTCTGATTGTGGGTGAGTGTTTACTTTTATTTATGCTAAGTAAAATCTAACAGCAACATGCTCAAGAATTCAGGAGTGTCAGGAGTTGTCTTTTTTAGAACTTTTGACCATCAGGATTTCTCCCTTTGTCCCTTCTTTTGCTAGTTTAACGCAACCAGATGATTCTGGTCACTGCAGCCAGTGTGTCTCTGCTGGTGGTGATGGTGATGAAACTCCTAAGACTTTTGTGAGTGTTATTGCCTCCAGGCCTGAAACGAAGAGAAGCTGCAGACAACCGGGGCAATGTCATTAGAAACTCATCAGCACTGGTTGCTAATGAACCATTTGATAAAGCAGAAGGAATTCTCTCTGCTGTTTGCACTAACCACAACAACATAAACAACAACAAAAAGGGCAAGGGTAAAAGTTTGGATGTAAAAATACTCCCCCTTGCAGGAGCAGTGTGAATCAGCTGCAGTTTGTTTTGCTATCGTGCACACGACCTGGTATAGGGATAGGCTGAGTGGGCAGGGATTTTGCAGATGACATTTCTATATTGATTTTATAAAGTAGTGCTGGTCTGTGCTTTTGCTGGGTGCAAAAACTGCAGTGTGAACTACTTAAGTTCTGGCTCTTTGGCAACATAAGGCTAAATAAGACTTCAGTTCCTTTACCCTCGATAGCTGATTTTTGCACCTGAAATCCCAAAGCTAACAGTTTGGTAAGTTTGTGCTCACACATAGTTATGTATTAACTTATAAAATCTATTTTGTCCAAAAATCCATCTTATATCCATAGAAAACTGTCAATGGATTTTATAAACATCATTGGTTTGTTCAGCTTTTATTTTTCTTCTGTGCTTAAGAACAGGTTACTCTTAGGACTGATGTGTGAGGTCAAAGGGCTTTTCTTCTCCTATAGCCTCCAGATGGTTTTTCTACCAGCATACTTCCCCACCATTTCTTGATTTGACTTTCTTCTTTCTAGCCCCTCATGTCATGCAATTTTTTTTTAACTCTTAATACTACCTTGTGCACATATTTTTTTCCCTTTTCCTCCCTCCACCTCCTCACATCCTTCATTCTTGGGTTCCTGTTTCATCCTATTTCAACCCATAGACTTTTTCCTGTCTTGTTTTTCGACACCTTTGTTTGTCTTCCATTCAACTGGGAAACTAATGTTCGTCACACCTAAGGAAGCAGTTCTTTACTAATCATGGTGAATTTTCAGCATATATATTCACACATATGCTAGAAATAAAAACATGGTTAAGGGCCACTGACTATTTTTCTATGGAGAGGGTCTTTAAATTAAGAGGCTTTCCTAATGGTTGTTTGTAATGTAAAATGATTTAACTTAAAATTACTCAGTATCAGAATATGAATTATGCAAAATATTTTTCAGTATTTGGATGGATTATGAAGCCTCACCTTACATACCTTAATAGTTACCATTTTTTTTTGTATTTGTGTGAACTGCCAAGGTTTACAACTTGTGTGTATCCACTTCAGTATTAAGTTCTTGTGTGCTTCAGCTTATTTTATTGTCCTTTGCAGTGCTATGTTAATGGCAAGCATAGCAACACCAGATGCATATATTTTTTGAATGCTACCCATCATATGATCCTTACTTAAACCATGTTTTAGCCTATTTTTGGAAGCTTTGAAAATGCAGACAATGCTCTAAATTCATATTATAAGTAAAAAATGGACTATTTGGGTCATTTAGGCCAAATAAAAGATGCAATCCTTCGCTGGAAAGGAAGACAAACAGCATCTGAGCTGGGATGTAGATGGTTAAAAGAAGTGGTGCTCTGTAAGAATTAACAGAAAAAAGTAGTACAGAAAGAGTATTTCTTATGAACTACCAGAGCCTAGCATTTTCATAAACCATAGTCTTGATGGCAGATCTTGAATATTAATGAAAAGATGATTGTGAGAATACCAATATAAAAATATTTGAGATAACAGTTTCTTAGGTTTGTATTGCCCCATTCCACCTATCAACCAATAGGAAGTCAAAGGACATTTTAAGAGAGGTTTATTAAAATCAATTGCATTTGAAAAGACTATCTACATTTCAGGGGTTGCTTCAGGTTCTTCCCCTATGGATATAGCTTATCTTTGTTTTCAGAATTGCTGAAGCCAAAAGTACATTCTGTAAGTTTAAGTGAACTTTCTTCACCTAATTTCGAATCTGCTTGAACTTAGTGACTTTGTATATTTGATTTAAGCTTCTTGGAGATTGCAGTCAGTAAAGGAGAAGAGTATAGGTGAAGGGAGGAGAGACAGAAATAGCCAAGAAAAAAAAGAAGCTTGATGTATGCCACATGTGAATTACTTGCTTCTTTTTTAGTATCTTCTGTGTTTTGCAGTATAGAAGTTTTCTGTGGGAAAAAAAAAAAATAAATCAAGTACCCATTTTTTGGCCTTAATAGAATCATGCACAATCTGTTTTTTCCTTCATCAGCTGCAGCCTTAGCAGACAACTACATCTTATGATTTATTTGTCCAGCCTTGCAAGATATTCTTACAAAAGCGAATCATGGTATGCCAGAAGACTCGTGAAATGGAGTGATCTATGTTCTTCTTCTCTTATTGTCTACTGGAAAGTCTGTCCATTCCTGATTTGAATCACACCCACTTAGTGGTCAAGCTAATTCACCCTGCCAGCCAGATGATCTAGTTTGGTGTCCACTGCTGTTATTAGAGACTGGAGGTCAAATCTTTTATCTCTTTTTGCCAAACTCAGTGGGACACCGTTTCTTGCTGGGAGTCTTTAGAACGAGGCAATAAATCTTATTGCTAATATCCTAGTAGATAATAACATGTCTTCCTACAGGCATATTTTCAGATTTTGCAGACTCTGTGAACATAAATAAAAACTTTTGAAAATCCTGTGGGGATTTTGTTTTATTTTTATATCTGTCATAAAAGTATCTGCACATACTCAAAGCCTAATTGTGAATTGTCAGCACAATCTATCTGCACATACTCAAAGCCTAATTGTGAATTGTCAGCACAATCTTCCAAGATTTTGTCTTCATTTTCATGTCCATAAAAAAAGAATGTAATTGAACCATGCTAACAATTTTATGCTGCTTGTACAGGTAGTTTTTGTGGCATAACCAGTCTCCATTGCTTGCAGTAGTTTGGTAGTACACCAGAACACACTAAAATGCATGTGGATTTGGTGAATGCCACAGAACAGAGAGCTTGCTTTGCCTAACAGTAATTCTTGGATGGTGAAGATCAGTGATTTTCTACCTAGGATCTGAATTGATGGACACAGTCAGAGAGTTGTGGTCAATGACTCTATGTCCAGATGCAGCCCAGTGATGAGTGGTGTCCCTCAGGGCTCTGTCTTGCAACTGGTGCTCTTTAATATCTTCTTCAGTGACACAGAGAGTGAGATCAAGTGCTCCCTCAGAATATTTGCAGATGATACAAATCTGAGTGGTGCAATTAATACACCTGAAGGGTGGGATGCCATCCAGGAGGACCTGGACAAACTCAAGAAGTAAGCACATGAGAACTTGTGAGGTTCATCAAGTCCAAATGCAATGTGCTGCACCTGGGTTGGGGCAATCCCAGACATGAGCACAGACTGGGAGAAGAACTTATGGAGAGCAGCTCTGCAGAGAAGGCCTGGAGGGTTCTGGTGCACATGAACCAGCAATGTGCACTCAGGGGCAGGGAGCCAACTGTATCTTGGGCTGTATCAAAAGAGGGGTGGCCAGCAGGGCGAAGGAGGAGATTCTCTCCCTGTTCTTTGCCCTCATGAGACCCCAACTGGACTGCTGCATCCAACTCTGGTGTCCCCCCCACATAAGAAACCCACTAGAGCAGGTCCAGAGGAAGAGCAGGTCTATTAGAGCAGGGCCAGAGGAAGCCATAAAGATGATCAGAGGTTAGGAGCACCTCTCCTGTGAGGACAGGCTGAGAGAGCTGGGGTTGTTCAGCACAGAGAAGAGAATCTTCTCTCTCTTCCAGGGATACCTCACTGCAACAATTTAGTACTTAAAGGGGGCTTATAAAAAAGACAGAGAAGGACTTTTTACATGGGCAGATAGTGATAGGAGAAGGGGGAACAGTTTTAAATGGAAAGAGACATTAATGTTCGATGTTAGGAAGGAATTCTTTACTCTGAGGGTTGCGAGGCACTGAAAGAGGTTACACAGAAATTGTGAATGCCCCATCCCTGAAAGTGTTCAAGGCTGTTAGACAGGACTTTGAGCAACCTGATCTAGTGGGTGGCATCCCTGAAGAAGAGGATCTTTCAGATGCCTTCCAAACCAAACCACTCTATGATTCCAGGATTTGAAATCCTGTGGAGAACAGTACATGACTTTTGAGCTGGCTGCAAAAGGTGGCTTGAAAGAAGCTTTTATGTTACACCACAGTTTATGTGAAATTTGGCATTTATGGGTCAAAACCAATAAAGATGTGTACAACTGTAAAATGGTTTATGCTTTGCTTTGTCTCTAAGCATTAATTTAAGATCCAAGGTTTGCATTGCCTAGAGCCTTTGTGGATACCGTGAAAACTTGCTTCATTTTTTTTCTGTTATTGAGCTGACAGCCAGATTAAATGTTGATTGTAAAGTTCTTTCCCTCTCCCTACTACTGCACTTACTGTACCTTGGCCAAATGAAATTACATGGTTGTATAATAGAGGTACCTTTATAACATAACATTACAATATATTCATGTTATATAAAAAATTCAAAACTTAAAATGTAAATTTATTATAAGAAAAAGGCATTGCAAGAGTAAAGATGTTTTAAAAAAAATGGATTAATTGTGAAATTGTCATACCATTAGAAATCTTGTAATCCCCATGCAGGGCCCAGTTGGGCTTGTCTGCCCACATAATGCTTATTGTACCCTGCAGACTAACCAGCTCTGAATCACACTATCTATTAATTGCTTTAATTTTAGTGGTTTTAGCAATCCTCAGCTTTGGTTTTTCTGACACGCTTGTTACTGTGTGGTCAGTACTAAGGGTCATCCCTCGGTTCTATGGGTTTTTTGGGGGTTTTTTGGCTGATTGGTTTTTTGTTGGTTGGTTGGTGTTCTTTTGCCAAAAGTGTCTCATCTCCCATAGGTCTCTGTAACTATCTGAAAGTGTCACCTTCCCATTCTCCACACAGACACATATCTTGAACTAGTCCATTTTCCCTTTCCAGGGTCTCCTCTGCTTCCACCAATACTACAAGGGAAGAACCAGTTCAGGAATTACATTTCACCTCTCTGTCCACATTTAATAATCAATGATGAATCTTTCACATTCACAGCAAGGTCCTTGGAATACCTTTTGCAGAAGAAAGAAGCAATGAGCTAGGGTTGCTATCACACTTCTTTTAGCTCAAACCGGAGGATATGCATTGAGTTTGCCTGTAATCAGTGAAAAGAAGGAACTTTTTGATGTTTTTTCTTTCAGCAAAGTATTAGCTGGTGACATATTCTTTCCAAATATAAGAAGGTAGCTCAGATTCAGTTTCTCCTCTGACAGGAAACCAGATGGCCTGGTGGACAACAAGCCACACGGTGCAGCTGTAGCTGCTCTGGTACCACATTTTTTGAACTGAGTCCAGAAAGATTTTTTTTTTTGTCTCAACTCTGTTCCATAACTGAAAAGAGAAAAACATATCTTCTATCTCTCCTTCTTTTCTATAAGTCTTCAAAAGAGTCTGCAGTGCAATATGTAACACCCACAGCACTGTATCCTAAACAGCAATTAGCTCTGAGAAAGAACTGTAACCATGACGTACACATTTTCGAGCATCAAGGAATACAAATGCTTTTCTTCTAAATTATTCTTCATTATGATGTAATTTCTTAATTTTGATTTTGTCTTAGCACGGGCTGAGAAACTCCAAGTAAACTGCTGTATTGTGCATTGATTTTCTTCCATGAATTCCTGCTGAGACAAATATTAGAATATATTTAATACAGATACACATTTATTCAATGTATATATTCCTATAAACACTAAAAACAAGTGTTCTCAAACTTCAATACTACAGACTGAAAAGGACTTGAAAGAATGATTTGTGGAACATATGCTCTCATTTTCTCCACCAAATAAATTAATTTGCTTTAATTATTTTTTAAATTAAGTCCATAGAAGTATGTCATGACTTTTAAAGATGACTTTTTGAAAATGGAAGCACAGGATAGAGTGTAATTCTTTGGGTATATTTTTCCTGAGCTGGCTTACAATGAGAAAGGAGAAATGTCCCAGCTCTGTTGCAGACATATTTTCTGACCTTGGTCAAACTGCTTAAATTATCTGAGTGAAATCCTACCCGTACTAAAGTCAAGAGGATTTTTGCTATTTATTTGAATGGGGCAAAGACATCACATTTGAATTCTGAATTGTTAATAGGAATGGGATAACATGTATCTAACTCTCACAGCTCTTGTGAAGCTAATTAATCAGCAGAGTACTTTGGGATCCTCAGAAGTATAATAGAAGCTGCAAGTACTATTATTTATTTGTCGTGTAATTGGAAACCAGCAAGGTAAAAAGTCATTGATAAAAATCCACATCACAAGGTCATTTCTTTCAATGTTGCAAATCTCTTCTTCAATCAAGAGCTTTGTAACTGATGAAAAGTACTGCCTAATCATAACATTATCAAGTCAATTTAATTGGTGCTCTGGCAGCACATGAGATCATAATGAAGTCATTTTTGCTAGTTACAGGCTTAAAAACATTTTTATAGCACGCTTCATCCTAGTGGAAACTTTAAAGGTCTCGCAGACAAGATTAAGGTTTTCTGCCTCTGTTATGCAACCGCCTTTGTGTGGTAGATAACTGGTTTAATCATGTCTAAAAAACTACTGGTAAGCATGATATGACTGTGTTTATACTTATCCTTTATACCTATTACATAGTTTACACCTTTAAAATTAATGTTCAGATATGTCAAGGTAAAGAAGTAGCACTTTTGGATTATAAGGGTTCTGATTTTTTCACATTGGGACGCTGGTAGTTGTCACTGTTGCCGAACCACAGGTTTTTAATATGCCCCATGTCTTTGAAAATCCCATTTATGACAAGAGAAAGGTCTACATGTTCTTGCACAATACTCTGTTTCACTTTGTCAGAAACTTAAAGCCCCAAAAGTGATATTGCCTCCACCAAGTGAAGGCTTGGGGTAAGAATGGTTAACCAAGCATTTGGTTTCTATCAGCATGCCTTGTTACAACAAGTGGATTGCTTAATTTACTGTGGTGTAAGCTTCTGTATTGGAACAGATGGAAATAATGTAATTTGTCTTTTCTTTGCCCCATCTCTTTCATAGCTGGAGTGACTGAGAGCTGGTTTGCCAGTACCAGGGTCCTCCTGCCGGCCATTACTCCCCTCCTTGAAGAGCTGGATGCTGTGGCCACAAGTCCCTGCAGTGAGCTCCCGCCACTGACCACATGCCACCTGCCACAGCTTGTGGCCAGTGAAGGGCAGGCTGTGAGTTTCAGCTCTCTTGCCACTTGCTGCTTTAGCAAGCATCTGACTAAAAAGCTCATTTTAAAATGCAGCCTTCAGAAAAAGCAGCAAAAGCAAAGCGGCCAAAAGGGTAAATGTTGTGGCTCAAGAAGTGATGGTGTTTATGAGGAAGAGAGTTTAAAAACAGCACCTTTCCTGCCTAGTTTCTCATTTCCAGCCCCTTTCCTTCCTCCCTTCTCTGCAGACTCCTCTTGCTCTTTGATATTAACCAAGCTGCACAGCCCACTTTTAATCAGTTGTGCCTGAATGTGTCTTGGGTACTGGAAAGCTGAAATTTCTTTCCCTCTCTGATGGAAAGCAAGGAATTGTGGCCTCCCTCAGCCCAGCTGTGGCACTGAGCAGTGGCTAAGCAAGACTGCTTTCCACTGCAGTTTGTCCAGGGAAAGATGAGAAAGAGTGACTGGTAAAGGAGACAAACTCCTGTGGGAGTTTTACAGGTGCAGATGTTTCGTCTTTATAGGCAAATCCTCATATGTTAAGAGGGGAAAAAAATGTTACAAGGACCCTGACAGATAAGGTCAAGGACCGTAGGAAGTAAAATAATGAAAGACAGCATTTTCTTCAGTTTTCCCTTGTTTAGCACCACAGCCACATCCTTACTCATACTGAGGTGCATTTTGTATGGACACCATCCTGACAGTGTGAAAGAATACTAAAGTGAGTATAAAAAGTAGCTTTTCGGATGCAATGGTTTAAAGGATCCTTCCATGTAACCTTTGTAAAGCAATGAGCATGGTGCTTAGTTTCATTGCCTTGTTCCCTAAGCGCCAGCAACTTGCCAGTCTTACCATAGAAGTCCCCTTCTGCCATCAGACTCTAGTTTACCACAGCCAATG
>WAAE01002276.1:0-2500 GCA_013400495.1 Nicator chloris | reverse complement strand
GTCAGTCATGAATGGAGAATTATTCTACACTCAAGAGGAATTTAGTCCTTAGAGGAGCACAAAATCTCAGCACGCTAAGCCTTGCTTTATGCTGATGCCTTTATGCAGGGGGGGATACTCCCACTGGCAGCAGTTTTCCAGTGTAGCTCTGGTAGATGAGAGCAGAGGAAGCATTCAACAGCCTCTGCAGTGAGGGGCTATGTGGAAAACTCTCTTTCAGCTTACCTCCCATTTTAAACTGTTCTCTCCAGGTGGTCCCACCAAACCACAATCCTTCCTTTTTCGAAATTCTGTTGTTATCTGATGGGTGGATCTGGTAAGGAGGGGAATACATTCTCCACTTAGAATAGGAAACAATTTTCATTGCTTGTGTCTTCAGGGCTATTTATTTATGGAGGGGGACAACTTGTCTCATTGATTAATTGTGAAAATCTGCAGCCTTATTTTAGTTCTTTTCACTCTTTTAAAAAACATTCTAATTCTTTTTTTCTGTCTCAAGCATGGAAACAAAAAAATGAGTGCTTTTTTTTGAAAAAACTACAGCAAAACCAAATGAGAGCTGCTGGTTTTGACTTGGAAAACCATTCTTCTTGGTTCAAAATCTTTTCAAATTAGTATTGAAAAATGGTATTTAAAAAATTTTGTTACCACATTTTTAAACTTTAGGACATTAGGCAGGTTGGTTTTAAAACATATTAAGAGGTTGAGGTGAATCCTAAAGGGAAATCTGTGAAGTTATTAGTAGAGCTTATTGAGCTTACACACTTTTTCTGACATTATTTACCTTTTTCTCCTCCTGGCCTGAGGGCTGAGGGCAGCTGATTTCAGATAGTTTCTGTGTGCATAAAGGGAATTCTTAATTACCAGATTAAACTGCTCAAAGCACAAAAATAATCTTCAACACTGAGGAAGCTGAAATATTATCTACAGGTTAAGAGTGCTAGATTTTTGTCATGTTATGAAAGTTTTGAGATTTTGGCTCAAAAATTATAGGAGTCATCTTGCCACTACACAAAATAATTGTAGTAGCATTAACTACTTTTTTATTTGAAAAACCTTGTCTTAGAGAACAGCACTGAACAACAGCTTCATGAAAGGTAGGAAAACATTTCTCTCCCTTATAGTTTATTTAAAGAGGTAAACATCAAAGTTAAATGCTATTGTAAGCTAAAAAAGCTTTTTCCTGAAATAAGTTAAATATGTTTAAATGTCATTTAAAACTGCAGTTAAAATTATGAAGAATTTAGGCATTGGAAAATACTTGCTTATTGGTAATGTCTTATGTTTTTCTAACTGCATGTACATTTAATAGTGAACATGTAGTTTCCCATTTGAAGACATGACTACAGTTCTTCTTCTACCATTTCCAAAACAAGTTTACTTTGAACTTCACACATAGCAAATGTAGGAAAGAAAAGTCAAATCTGGTAGAAAATAATTAAGATGCATCTTAATTTTGTGTCCAAGAGTTGTGGTTTGGTCCTCAAGCTTTTTCACCCATTTGTCCAGTTACAGATACTTCAGGTTTCGTTATTTGAAAGATTCTGGGTAGGTTTAGTGACCTTTTCTATTTTTGAGAAAAGAGGATGCATTCTTTAAAATGCATCCACTACTAGCTCCTGTCAGTCTGCACCACAAGGAGCTAAATTAATTTTATAAGCCTGAGAACATTATGATGGATATTTGTAAGCACTTTTGCTGTCTGACAGTGAGCCTGGCATAGTTTGAGGTAGAAACCTACTAATACCTTTTTTTTTGTGTGTGAGATTTTGTGAGGGTTTATAGACATCGTAGTCCTCACTAAATTCACACTAAGTCACACATACTCTAATTCTTGAGGCTAAGCTATAACCCATGGGGAACCAAACAGAATTCTTATCGTAGGTCACATGAACTCTAGTAGAACTAAAAACATTCAAGGGCACCTGCATTAGTTTATATCACATTAATATTTCATATATATGTTCTATCCCTAGAAACAGGTCTGACTATCAACGTCTCCGGTAAAAAATTTAAAATTTTCTAATTTTAGGATTGTGTAATTTGAAACAGGAAGAACATGAAGTATTAGTGATTTATAAAACTGCATCCTTGGAGATATACAGATCTTGACTGTACAAAATCCTGGGCAACCTGATTTCTGGTTCTCTGTTGAATTAGGAGTTGAACCAAATGTCTTCCTCTTCCTTCCCAAATGAAAGTATTTTAGCATGCTGTACATTGGATAAGCTACTTACGGGGGATAAAATCTAAAATAATGGCAGCAAGTATTATCCATTTGTGACAAAAATTGATTATGCTTTCTGGGGCTTTTCCATCTATTACTGCATCTCCTGCATGAAACCAAAACAACTTCTGCATGGTTTTAAAGCCTGAGGCATCACAAGTTTGCTGGTGACAGGAGTCTGTTTTACATAGCAGGACAACTTGCATAGAAGCAAAGGATCTGCTGGGTCAACACAAGACCTGTCTTGCTCAGGGGGCTTTCCATGTTTTTTTT
>WAAE01002275.1:0-32077 GCA_013400495.1 Nicator chloris | reverse complement strand
ACACTTTATGCAACAAATCTCTGTCAAATTAATGGTTGTAGCTTACAGCTCATTTAAGACAAGGCTGAGAGTCTGATATTTTACTGTTCAAAAAACAGGACCACTGTTTAGTTGTACAAAGCTTTAAAGTGCTGATGAGAGCTGATCCTACTCAGTGGAGGGTGGCAGCAAGGGGCCCTGTCCTCCCGAGGCTCCTGTCACCTCAGCCATCTTCAGCAGCGGTTTTTTTCTATGAATTTCTGCCATCTTTCTTCAGGTTTGAGGAGATGTGTATTGCTTAGCCTTCTGTAGTGCACATACAATCAGGAATATATTAAGATTTCCACAGCAAATAAAATTCAATTGTTTCTCTCCAAAGAGCAAAACGAATGCATTATTTTTGAGTTATCATTTTTGTTGCCATAAAGTCAGCTTTCTGGCTGTTTCTTTAAGTCATGCACAGCAAACTGCCATGCTACTCTGCAGTAGTGTTTGCCCTTGACCACACTGCAGCCCCTTTCCTTGCATTCTCCCAGCGCCTGTGATTACTGGTGCAAACCTTCCTGTCACAAGAACAAGAGATAAACTAGATCAAACCTTCGGTCAGTGTTTTAGCACTCCCTAAAGCAAACACTTCTCAGTCACATGAAGCCCATTTGTGTTGCAGGTGATAGCAATGGTGGAGTGGCACCACCAACAGCAGTGGTAGAATGAGTTAACACAACTTGTTTAGACAGGCACCTTCTCAGAGCACACTGCGCTTCTGCTTTGCTTTCAGAGACCTACGCCTTACCTCGGAAACCAGTCACACCTTGAAATATACAGGGCCTTGTTGTAAAGAGACCTAATAAAATTCCCTTTATTCCTGAAGGCCACAGTTTTTCTCAGGTTATGAACATTTTTGCAGCACTGTTGGACATGGAAATCTTACAGGAGCTGAGGTCACATTTTGCTGGATGGTTTATGGACCCTTGTAAAAAACATACATATACAGACTTCAACATGTGTGTTTGTATGTTTATGATTATAAAAAACCTACTATTAGAGACTATTTTGTTAGAATCTTCTGATATCAAGAAAAATGGACAATTTTGCAATACACAACCCCTTTTTTTCATTAGAACAAAAGCAACAAACTTCAGAGAGCAAGCTGGGATCAGTAACTCTAACATAATTTAATTATGCTAATCAGATTGAGAATTGGAGGGAAAAGGTGACTGGTATCCATGGAAGGAAAGATCCTAGCAAAGAGAGATGTGAGAATATTGTTAACCCTGTGGGAGAGAGAGAGGAAGATAATTATCACCTCAGGAGATGGGGTCATGGGGTAAATTCCAATGTGCACTACACAGCCATGTATTTAAAGCCAATATCTACAGAAAATATTTATAGTCAAACCAGGTTAAGGGAAACAAAGGTGCAAAGATGGGAAGTAACTCATTCTTTTTCTCTATCTTCCTCTGCTCTAACTTTCTGTAGCAAATTGCTTCTCTCATGGCTCCTGATACACCTCAATCTTTAAGAGAGAAAATATGGCCTGATGAGGTGAGGTGGCTTAACTGCAGCTGCCCCACGAATAAATCAACAGTTAGGAGCTGTAACCTCTCTCATCCTGGTGAACCTTCCAGACATAACTCCTCACTCCTGCTCGAGGCTGAAGTTGGACCTCAGTTGAATGGGGTACTTTTCTCCTCCATTATTAGGTGTGCCTGAAAATGTTGTTTTATTAGGCAGCTTTGCTTCTAGGAGAGAATAAAAAGCTGAAATAAAGGTTGAAGAATAAAATCCACCTCTGAACTTTGGAACAGCATGAAAATGAAAGCTATCGGGAAGAATGTCTGCCTTTTAAATTACTCATGCATCACTCAACTTGGACAATAAGCAAACAGCTGGATCTGGTGGAGCAGGTTCACTCTCTGGAGGAAAATGGTTTACATAGGGTGAGAGTTTATATTTCCCCTTTATTGTCTGACTGAATGTGTAATAAAAGACAGTCCAAGTGAGAAAGAGATCATTAACATCTGTTAATATGGGAGGATTTAATAATTTGACATATCCTGGCCAAAAGACGGGATGGAAAATCAGAGAGAAAGTAAAAAAGATAAATGAAAAATGATGTCTACCCTAACTTTCATTACATTATTAAAGCTCTTTCCATCTGATCTCAAATGCCATGTGGATGGGTCAATTTGCAGATTGCCGTGGACATCCTAATGTTCGTGTAGGCACTTCAAGACAAGCTGTCATAAATAGTTAAGTTGCCCTGGGAGTAGCGCCAAAATGCATTTCAGTGATGACTGCAGAGATGCCTGCTAAAAAGCAAACAGCACATTAGCAGCCCTCAGAGTTATTGTGCAAATGGAGTGTGAAATTCCGGTCCATTGCTCTGCACTATAACTTTTTGTCTCCCTGATAATGATTAAGAGAAGCTTTGCTTGATTTGATGGTGGGTGGAAAGAAGGGTGTGAAAAATGAAAAAAATCTCCTTTGGATGTTTCACTTGACCTTCAGGAAACTCCAAGGGAGGCTTGGTTGTTTGATCTACACACAGAGGAATTAACTGGCTTTGTTTCTTCTAAAATATGGTACTGAATTAAGAAGCCCAGGGATGCATGATATGGAATCACCATAAAATAAAATGTCCCAAGCAGTTATTAAATATTTAAAAAGCAATCTGAACCTAACTGTTGGTTGAAATGAATGAAGGGGGAAAGATCATACTGTAGCCCTTGGGAAGAAATGTTATGCTTAAAACCCACAAGATCAGAACTGATTTGTGGTTCTGTGTTAATTTACTGGAAATTATTTTTTTTTGCACTTTCATTATTATTATTAATGATAACAGTTCATACTTTCAGACCATCTTACATCTCAAAGTATTTCAAATAATTGAGCCTCCTAGTCATAGAATGATTACTGCTGGTGGAGCACAAAGTGCAGTGCCTCAAAAGGTGGGTAAGTATCATCCCATTTTACCTCTGAGATGGAGAGGGATGTAGCGATTTGTCAGGGCTCACATCGGTGGCAGATGCAGGGTCAGAACATAAATTTTCTGACCTGTAACTCCACTTAACTGTGCTGCCTGTCCAAAGCATTCGTTTCATCTGTCTTCTGCTACCAACTGATAGGCACAAAAGTAACGGCCTGAGAAAATGACACAAAGATTGCTGAAATCAGTGGCAGTGCTTTGAAGGAGCTTTAGAGCAGCCTTAAAATTTGATCTTTAACTTCATGTGCATTTTATATTCTGCTTTCCAAACACAGGGACCCTTTAGGTTTTAAACAATGAATGTTTCCAAAATTGTAAATTACCATTGAAACCTCAGTAGCAGAGCCAAACCAGAGAAAGCAGGGGTCTAGTCTGCTTAAGCACTAAGCTCAACTTCTTCCTGTATTGGTTTTTAGTTCTCAAGCAGTGGATAAAATATGTTATGGTGTTCAAACATATACATTGGGCCAAGCTGTAGCTCTTCCAAAGAACAGATTCAGGCAAAGCATTTGTGGATTTGTCGCTACACCAGTTTTTACAGAAAACAGGATGAATGCCTTTGATTTGCAGTGAAAAGCTTTCATCAGTCACCATTTGTTACTGAAAAAAAAAAGAAATAGAAAACAAGGCTTAATCAGTAACTGAAAACTAGCAGGGAGAAGTTTGTTTGTGGATCTTAGGACATTCTGTGTAGTTTCTCAATAGTTGCTTCAAGTTTTACTAGATTTAGAAGCTGGATTAGCTACCTCTGGGGAAAGAAGATAAGACTTTCTTTCTGCCAGTTGAACAGTTATGCTAAGTACTATGCAAGAATTCCATGAAAGCTTTAGTGAGGCCTTGAGAATATGCTATGATCAATTAACTAGATCAGTCTAATACCCAAATTAAAGACATTATCCAGGCATCACAGAAGGCAAGGAAACGACCCAAAATTAGAGTCACATCCTATCTAAATGAGAAGAAACAAAGTAAGAAAAAGAAGAGATGGATTATATACTCACTGCTAAAGTTGAAGCAATACATTTCCAACTTAAAATTGCAGCTCTGTTGTATTGGAGAGCTCTATAGTGGTAAATAATAAAAATATTAGCTTTCCTATTGCCTGTCAAGCATGAGCAATATGAAAAAAAAAGAAACAAGAATACTGTGTGTCATATATTGTGTTTCAATCACTGTAGGGACCAACATAAGGATGCCTGTGGTCTGTGTCCCTCCTCAGCTGACAGATATAGGCTGATGCTTACTTGCTTTTCATCATAAGACAGTACCTGCAGAAGCGAGTTAGTTGAAACTTGGGTGACTTTGACTGCCCACTTACACACATGTGGGACACAGCAGCACATACTGGGATATGGAAAGAGTCTGTTTGGCTTGCCTGACTGGCCTTTGGGTCTGAGGGTCAGACATAAGGGAATAGTCCTAGGCTGGCTGAGCCACAGGGACTGAGAGCTTTGTTTCAGAGTGACTTTCCTTTGTTCAAGTTAAACTGTTCCTGTTGTGTAAAGGTGGTAGACTGCAGAAGCACCAGCATTTTACCAGAGTCAAATCCAAGTATACAAGAACAGAAGCTTGGAGTAAGCTTCTCTACTCTGAAGTTCATAGCACCTCAATTATTCCCAGTATGGATTTTTTCCTATATCGAGTACATAAAGAATGCCAGCTGAGACTAACGGGTACATGGAACAAGGGAGTAGCTTTGGGCAAACACTGCAGAGTTAAGAATTTGTTTGACAAATTTAGCCTCCTTCTGTATTTGCAGATTATTCATGAACAGACTTGGATTTGTTCAAATCTCCAGAGCTGGTCAAACAGAATTTGCCAAATCCTAGGTTCTCTCAGCAGTGTCCTTGACCTGGTTTGGGGAATATATTTGTGCCTGAAAATATCCAGATAATATCACAAGGGAATATAAAGGAGAATAATGAAATAAGACGGCTTTCTAATGAATTTTCAATTCTGAACCTGACTTGTCATCGAATACTTTAGCTGCTGTTCACCAGACTGGATGAACAAGGTCCCTGCCTCACAGCAAGGTGAAATAAGTGCTTTGACTTTGCTACCTAGATTACCTCCAAAGCTTTATGAATGTGAAAAGATGCACACACAGGTGAATCCAACCAGATTTCAAGTTGTTTTCAATATAGTTTCACCTCTGAAGTGACTTCCTTCTTACCTATGTCTTGAAAAACATTCAGTGGTTTATTTACACAGTTTACTTTCTTGGCTACTAAAGAGTGTCAGTCACAGATGTTGGCTGTTTTTTCCCACAAACCCAAACAGTGTTTTCAAGACAGTTGCATAAATGTGATATAAATGAGTTCACATGTATACCCATGATTCTTTCTTTCTAGAAATAGCTTTGTGAGCATAAAAATGCTATGCAAGTAGTTAATAACTCCTGTACAAGTAGTTCACAGATCCTATAAAATAGGAATAATAGATTTTATTCAAACAATGTGTCCAAACACTTTTTAAGTGTCTGTTTTGTTCTCTCTGTTCAGTGTATTTGTTTCATCGATGCACTGCAAACCAGAAGAGAGATTTGAGCTTAAAATATCAACCTTTTTAATTATTAACACCTATGCTATGTGATTAGTATAAATAATAACCAAGTTCTATTGAACTTTTACCAACCGGTGTGCAAAGACCCTGGGCATGATAAAACTGCTATAAAGCACATTCAAATTCCAGCAAGGTCATATGTTTCAACTTTCTGAGGCTCTGTTCCTAAAATGAACACTGTACTTTTATCCTGCATGCTGTGTGCAGTTTCAGTTGGATAAGATCTGAAGTGTTTTAAGAGTGGGTTTCTGTCAGGTGTATATGACATTTAAAGAGATATTTTCTATATCAGAAATTTACTGCATGGCTCTTCAGGCAAACCTTTTTAATAGCTTCCTTTACTCATGAACTTTGTTCTGAACAATGAATCAAATTTACTAAAATAATTTCACAAGGTCTCTTTAAATCAGTTATTGTTTCATGCATACTAATTCCTCACCCTCCTTCAAACCCTCCCTCAACCAAATTAAATATAATGTGAGAAACGCTATTGGAAGCTCAGGATTTCATAAATGCTCTGGATATAAGTAGGAAAAGTGAAGCCATTGTATCACTCTGAGTATTAGTAGCAGATGAATTTTGCATTTCATTATTACTACTTTTCTGAGCACTGTTTAATTAGATAATAAATCAGACGTGAATTGCAAATGGTGTCTTTAAATACATCCCAACCATATTTATTTAGGAGCTAATAATTTTTGGCAGAAGCCTGAGAAATTTCTTAATTCCAGGTGTTCAATATAATAATGGCCAATTTTGGTTTTTACTTGTCATTTATAAATGCATTAGCACAGTTGTTTTGGTAGCTTTCCATAGCTTCTTTTATTTATTTATTTATTTATTTTTTGGACTGTTTCAAATATATTACGCAGGAGAGTCCTCAAAGGAGGAAAATGTCAGATAATAAACCAGAGCTGAAATTGTTTTATGTTACATGTTACATGTAAACTGGATGGGTACAGCTGGATAGACAATGGCCAAGGCTTTCCATTTTTAACATTATTATACATCATATAATGACTATATATGCTCCACCACAGTTGATGAATGTGTTTGTGGTCTGGAAATCTGAAGATACTCGAAGAAAACGCTGTGGACAGTGGCAAACCTCCCGAGCACACTGGAGCACACAGACAGCCCGAACCACTCAGCATCAGAGGTGGATTACTGCAGTGTGAGGAGTAAACAGCAAGAACAGATCAGGGGTTATCTCCTTGGTTTGGGGACACGAGCAGACATATTGAGGAAAACGTTAGTTATGTAAGGTCACACCTTTTTTTAATAGATGAAGGAGTTATAGATAACCCAGGTAGGAGCATAGATCTTTCCTTAGTTTAAAGTTTTATCTATTCATTGAATACAAATCTTTCCAGCAGTCAATTTGTTTTCCTTTAAGGCAAAGCAACTCAACAAGTCTGTAAAGAAGAACAAAATTCAAAATAAAACAAAACTCAAACTGATTCTAACATCAAATGAAACATCAAACTAGGCTTCTCCAGCACCCCATACCATGATCCTTCTGACATGATACCTCAAAACTGGAATTTCCAATATCTTGCATACTCCTATTAGACTGGGAGGACTCCTGATCTCTGTTGTTTGCTCTTTTACCTCACCAAGTTTTGTGTCTGAAATTTTCTCTCCTCTTGAATGGGAGAATTACTTTGAAAGGAAAGTCAGGCACAGCTCGTGCAACTTGTGCTCTGGTCACCTTCCGTCCCTGTGAGGTGACCCACTGAGGCTCGGTGGGCTCAGCTGTAACATGCATGGGACAGGAGAAGCCTCTTCTGGCCTCTCAGGTCATGGTTTTGGTCCCAGGAACAGTATGTGCATGTCAGGGCACAAAACCTCTCCTGTTCTGGGACTGTATACTCTCTCCTGTATTATTTTGGCTCTTCCTCTCTCTATGAAGAAGAGAGAAAAAGAGGAAAATGCTTGGCAGAACAATTAGACTGGAGGCAGGAGGCTGAGGGTCCACCTGCAGTGGCTCTGGTACTGATAGGAAAACAATGGATGACATGAAAACATGTCCCTGCCTTTAGAGCACTGTGGGGTCCTTTCTACAACTTCTTAAACAGCGTCTTTAGGACACTTCTTCTGAGTCCTTCTCACAAGAGTTTTAAGTCTCAATTTGTATCTGATGAGATATTCTGTGTTTACTCCCTGAGTGGTTTTCCATAAGATCTATAGCTGGTTGATGTCAAGAGCTATTACAATCACATACTCTCAAAGTGGCATAATGAGATTTTCTTCCTTTATCTACAGTGTTCTTCTTCAACATTTTCCATAAAGACACTGTTTGTGATGAATTCATTCCTCTAATTGTGATGTAATTTGCATTTATATTATGTTAGAATTTTGAAATAACAGATTCTAGCTTTGTTTAAAACTTTGTGACTTAGAAAATCTCATAAGTACAGATTAAAAAAAAAAATGAACTAGCCTTTTGTTTAACTAGGTAGGATTTTTTCCTGTGCAGGTGAGTACTTGGGTATTATAAAAATTTTTATCTAAATCTAATCTTTAGGTCACTTTTTAATATATGACTTGCTTGAAGGCTTAAAATAGACAAAAAATCATTTAAATATTCAAGGATATTTGCTGGCTGTGAATCTTGAATATTAATGACTACAAGCATCTATCTTCTGAGAAGTAAACAATATATTGGACTTTGTTATTTTAATTTTCTTTTCCCAAGTTCATTCATCATGCACCTGTCAGTGAAATCCATCTACTTTCCAGTCCATCAAATAAACTTGTAATAACATTTGGTCTTGACTGGTTTTGAATAACAACATTCAGAACAAGATGGAAATTCAGGAAACATGAATTGTGAATCTGGTCCAAAATAGATGTTTCGTACAGTGAGGAAACTGTTTTCAGTTTTTTCTGCCCCTACCCAGTCATTCTTGCCCTGTGGTGGCAATGTCTTGCTTTTCCACCCCTCATTCTAATAGTTAAACGGTTATTTTGGGGTGCTCCATAAATGTGATCACCAAAATGTTCCAAGTTAAAAAAAGTTAGCCAGCAAAACACTGTTTTAATCACTTAAAGTAATTTTGCAACTAATGCTAGTGTATCATGGAGCTATGTTCTTAATATCCTGGTCTGTAAGTCAAAGGAATAGATGTCTTCATGCTGAGAAGAAGGCCTAAACTGGTTATTAAATGACAGGATAAAGACTATGTCTGGGTGCCAAAAGTTAGACTTGGTGTTGCATGGTATTGGCTTAGCATTAGCCTTGATAGCTTACAGGATGAAAGAGGAATTAATTCTTGTACTCATAACAATTTCAGTGTCTTTCCTTAGACTAAACGACTGGCAAAGTAGCTTTGGAGTGCTGGACATTTGCCTTCTAATATCATGGACTAAACCTCAACAGTTCCTGTTGAAAAGCAAAAATAAGGCAACCAGCAGGAAACCATCAGACAGCAAAATTCATTTGATAGATGATCAAATGAATTTGATATTCATTTATATCTATGATGTATGATTTGTTCATACGGGGCTGGAAGACTCCTCCCCCCTTTCAAATAAAGTTGCCTTGTAAAGGCTGTTGAAAGGAAAGCTCAGGCTGTAATCAGGTAACAGATCACATCTTCCACACAGTAGTTCAGCCCAACAACTCTCAAAACAACCTGGTAAGAACGTGTTAAAAATTGCTTATATAATGTCTTAATTTCTATGTGTCTGACACTGTTTGACATGGCCCACACAGATAGAATATTTCCTGTTTTGCATATGCTTTTGTTAGTCTTTTATTTTCCTTGCATTTTACAGATTCAAGTAGTCCTTTGTGAGGCAACAAAAAGTTTGAAATAGTGCTTTAATATTTGAAAAACTGCATGTCAGGTAATGGAGATGGGAGTGCTGCAGGAAGACTGTGTTCAAGGGAACCTGAATTTTACCGCCGAGTAGGAAAACATACTATTCTTGCAAGATTTGCTCTCTAGGATCACAGGCAATTTAGCAGCATAGCTGCATTTAGCAGAAAATATAATGTTCTTTCCTTTTAAGGCTTTGACACTGCTGGCCTGTGTACATTTTTATGCATACAAAACATACACTTTCAAGTTCAACCAGTCAGTGATAAAAGCTATTTTTCCCGTGTGCTTATTATTCATCTGTCAGGAAAAAACCCCATATTTTGTAGGTGAACTGAAAGGCCCACTTTAAAACTGAGAAGCACTAGACTGTTTAAGATCAGATTTAATAAGTTAGCAGTATGAGTGCTGACATTTTAAAATGACCTATGAACAGAACAGACGACAAGGTTGAAACTCATCTCCAGTTTAACCCTTGAGGTCCTAACTGCAGGCAGAGATTAGAAGGTAGCCCAAAAAATAACCTGTAAACACTGTGCTCAACACATTATTTTTATGGGCATAAATAAACGTCTTCAGGTTTCCCAGCTTTTTCGTGCTTTCATTTGGAAAAAATGAAGGGTAGGATGAGTATCTCCTGAGCTGTCAGAGAAATGAGTTCATGAACAGTTGTCAGCATGTGTTTGCATTGTCCTCCTCTTTGAACTTTAGAGCTGAAAGATGAGGAGGGAAGTCTGGAAGAGAAGCAACAGGAGCGACTTTGTGCACACCTTGCTCAGCAGGTGAAGGATGAAAACACAGCCCAATGTCGGGGGCATAGCAGCACCTTCCAGGTGAGTTTGGAGCATGGGCACACAGAGAGAGCCCAAACCATCAGAGATGCCCCAGATCTGGGGAGAAGTGTAGCAATGTGGCAGCAAGAAGGAGAAGAACCTGTAGGCTGAATATGATATCTTCATCTGAAAAATTGAACCTGTCTCTTATTGGTAGGCAGCTGTCTGCTTCAAAAAGAGAATGGTATTTGATAGTAGTAGGTAGGGTCTGAGAACTGGAGACCAAGACATTCAATTAATGCAGCAATGAGAGGTTGGACATATTGCACAGAAGATCCCACGCTCCACACCAAACTCCACAGTTAAAACTGGTTGGCAAATGTGAAGGGTGAGGAACTATTCTACAGATTACAGCAAACCTGCAGTTATGTATTGAATAATGGAACTATTTTGTGAAAATATAATGAAATAATGTGTGAATAATCCTATCTATAGCTACAACAGGTCAGATTGAAATGTTTTTGGTTTTGAAAAATGCTCCTGTTGAATCTTTTAGTCCACAATTAACAAAAAAATCCATCAACTTTGTATTTATCTTACTACACCTAAGTCCAGGAAGACTACCTATGAAAATACAAGAAGCCTTCCTTGTAACAATTTTAATTCAGTGGTGGACTCTCTGTCAAGTTCCACTTAGTTCCTCTAGTTTCCTCCAAGCATAACATTTCTTTATTGAACTGAAGCAAATAAACAGGTATAGGAAGACATGCTTATCATTCATCTGAGGCATTCTAATGTATTTAGACCTGGTGTAACAAAAGCTCAAGAGCAAGGGGACAGGTAGTATGGTATGGGAGTAGGGGGTGGACAAAGTTACAAGGGATGAGATTGCATGCCTTGTATATTTGCTTTTTATTTTCTTTGTAGAAAACACTAAAAAAATGTTACTCTACATTCCCCAGATTTCAAATCAATTGAAGTCTTGGCTTGAGAAGTGCAGATGCTCTGTGCAGAGCCTGAAGACGACATTGGCAAGTGTTGCAAGAAGGCAGATGATGTTTTTGCCATGGCTATGGGTTGAAGTTGGTATATTAGGTGCATGTGAATCAAACTCAGACCATGCCTTTTCAAGAAGTTCTCTGATAGAAGAAAATCAACAGGGCAGACTTTGGCTTTGAATGTACTTCATCTTTTCTACAGTAAAGACTGTGTAGCTGCCTAGTACTTCTTTCAAAGCCAGCAGTGCTGGTTTGAAAGAAAATGTATTTCTCAGGACACTTGGCTGTCTGCTTACTCAGTCGATTTTTGTCTGCCCACCTCACTAACCGTGTATACCAGGGTTCTCACCATGATATCTTGAGTACCAGATCTAAAGAAGAAAGTTAAAACCTTTCTTTCTTCTGCTGCCTCTCACTACCTCCCAGAATACATATTGGCACTTGCTTGGAGCAAGCACTAAGAATGTATCAAACTCTCATCAAAAGAAGTTAAACAATAGGGGGATGGAAAAAGGAATAGAACTAATTTCTCATAAATTGTTTATTTATGAGCTCATGATAATTCTCTGAAGAACAGAAAAGGAGAGGCAGGCCAAGGAAGTACTTAAAGGGCATCCCTTAAATTTCTGAATGTTCCTCTTCTTAAATGGAACAATCCAGGATTTTGATTCATAATACATGAAGCCCTGGAAATAATAGATCTGAGTTCTATAACTTGAGTTAATTTCCAATTAATATAACAAGTAAAATGTTAGACATTCTTAATTCAAGAGCACAGAAGCATTTAACATCAATATGTGTTTTTCATCTACTCTAACTGACAGCCAGCTCTACCACCCAGGCACCTTAAATACACTTGTCTTGTGAAGCATAACACTGACATCTTGCTTAGATTAGAAAATAAATGATTTTACTTGTCTTTATAAAATTTTAAATCACCACCAGACAGTGGAGCTAAAGAGCCACACGCAGCACAGAAATGAACGTAAGGTTTCTTTTCTATATACTTCTGTGGAGTATGTGAATTTACAAAAAAGTCAAGCAGGCATAATTCATTTCTATATGCAAGTGTCATAAGTTGTAATACATCTGATTGAATGCAAAGTAAGAAGAAAGTATGTTTTTTGGCTAAATTGAGTCCTGTCACAAAGGAAATAACTGGTGAATTCAGAAGTGAATTTTGTCCTTCGAAAGAAGCACAGTGTCTAATTCTTTCTGGATCCTTTGGAAAAGAAACAGAAAATGCAGCTACAAAGTCTTCCCCATCTAATTTATTTCATGTTGCATACAAATGATTTGAGGTCAGTTCCAGTGAAATTGTGGGAGACTTGGTCCTGCAGTGCTTGTTGAGATGGGGAAAGGCACAGTGGGGCAGGTTCACACAGGACAGGGGAGAAGCAGCTGTCTGTACCATCATGTTTCTGAAAGGCTGAACAATTTCACAGAACAGCTCCAGACTGTTATTTTAAAGGAAGTGACAGAGGGCTGCTGAGAAGAAATTGCACATGGACATGCTGTGCTGAGATGCAGCAAAAAGCCTATAATTTAAGGTCCATTCTTACTGTTCTGAAAGCCTTTTCTGGCATGAGGAACTCAAAGTCTTTTGCCTTATTAGTGGTAAGATGTAAGTTTGGAGGGATTTTTTTTCTGTCCCAAAAGATGTCTAGCTCCTTTAGGAAGACTTGAGGATCTTCCTGCTCTGATCTGCAGCTTTAAAACTATCATGTTTTTTACACAGATCTCATCTATCTGTTCATCAAAACAGACAACCTGGCCTGCTGCTAAACTGTGGTCTTTGTCCACCATGGGAATTCAGATATGATGATGGTGAGTTTGGGATGCACAGAGGTATCTACACAACACCTGGATCAGCTGTGCATTATTATAGATGATATCCTCTTTGTAGGGATTCAGCCTCTATAGAGACAGAGTCACAAGCATGTGAGTAGTTTTGATTCACTGCCCTGCAGCTATTGTTGAATTGTAGCACATTCATTTTAAAAATCAATTGGTATCTAGTTCATGTTTGCAATAGTGAAATAAGATTGAGTCAGATGTTAAAACCCAGGGACATTGTACAGTTGGTGATTGAAAATGAAGAGATAATTGTCTTCACTTTGCCTTATGTTGATATTATTCATATAAGTACAGCAATAAAAATGGTTGCTTCAGCCCCTCACTTCATTCACTAGACAAAATAGAAGCTTATTTCCTTTTCTCAGCTGATAATAGTTAATTGGTAGGCACTGTAGTCTGGAACAATATCTTGAGGAATAGTTATTAAATTCACCTCTGAGCTAAATCCTTTGGCTCCTGAGCTTGTTTAAGTAGAGATCACTGAGAAGAATGAACCCTGAGATTATTTTCAAAATGACTGCTACATATAGAAATCCCTTCCCTCCTCTGGTCCATTATTTCTGTTTGTTACTGGAAAATATTCTTGATATTACTGCATAGTTTTTGGGGCCATGACTCCTTCTATTCTTTCTGAAAGAAATTTGCAATATTTTTGTGAATGAGGGTTATCTAGAAATGACATGGTGTTGGGACAACCTCAGTGACATATAACTTTGCTTAATTATAGGTGGGCAGAGTACAGATAGCAGTGTGCAGGCTTGCCTGTCGCTTCAGTAGGTTTCAGATCTAGTTGAGGAGGGATTAGGGGTGGTGTTCAAATCTGAGCATCCATGTTGTGCTTGGTTTCTCTGCTGTGACACCAAAATAGCGGGAGTGAATACAAATCTCACCGTGTTTCACTCAAAGCACGTTCTCCCTACAGGAGCAGGATAAATATGGGAACCATGTAAGATTAATAGTATAATAAATTGATCAGACTTTGCATTCACAGCTCCCTTCTGCCTAACTCAGTCAAAGCTATCCACTCCTCCTGTGGGCCCTCTGCAGCCCAGGGATAAAGTGATTTTCCTCATTGTCCTCTCAGTTAAGTTGGTTAGTGACAACTCTGAAATCCTTGATGGACACTAATTTGTTTCAGAATTCATTTAATACTCAAAAAAAGTATATTAATTTCAAGGAACATAGTGAGGATGAACATACAGGGCATTAAATTTAAAATGATACTGCTGTGCCTAAAACCACTAGAGTTTTTCCTGTTATATTCAGGGAAGCACCTTGAAATTTTGTCACATGACTATATAAGAGCTTGAATAATAAGTGCACTCTGCCACATTAGACCTTATGTCTAATCTAAGCCTGCTCTCTTTCAGTTTTCCACTCCTGTTTTTAAAGCTTTCCTCTGGTTTGTCTCCAATAGTCTACACTCTGCCAGGAGTATCAAGAGCTTGCGGATATCTCCATATCATGACAGGACAGAAATGGAACTCCAGTAGCACAAAAGCACTGAGTAACTAGGTACAGAGCAGGGATGCAAGGGAACAGCCTCATGATGAAGCACTTCTGCATTTCTGAGGGTGATTGAGGAAGACAATATGTGTCCACTGCCTCAGAGTGTCCCTAACCAGGTCATCACTAAAGCTTTGCATTAATAAGCACTACATTTAACACTAAAAACATTAGAAGGAGAGAGATGATCTGGATAAAAGATTGATTTTGAGCTCTTAAACTATGGCTCCACAAATTTTTGAAATTATCCTTCCTGGACAGAAGAGTATATGAAATTGAGCTAAGACCAAAGCCCCAAGCAGGATAAAAGTTAATTTTCCTATTCCTGGGCCTTGTCTACAAAAGCATGTTGCACAAGCTTAATTCAGGTTATTTTTTAAATTGATGTAGTTAAAAGTAATACAAATCCTTTATGGATCCAGTTAATTCAGTAACTGAACTGAGACAAATCCATACAAATCATTTATAAACCAAACCTATTCATATGGGATATGGAACAATTTAACTAAATCCATACATACCCATGCCTAGGTTGTAACCAAAGCAATGCAACTCCTCTATGTCATCAAGGCTGCAATAACCCATCATCCTCTCAAATTTTTACAATTAAGCTGGAGGGTATTTTTGAGGCAAATCAGTATTACTGAAATGATTTTTTAAATTTAGAGCTTCTATTGTTTGTGATGTACTTATTGTATACATGGTTAAAGTAAGTATATAACTGAGATTTTTCACAGAGACTTCTCTAAAAATGCAGCAATTTATTTGCAAACACAAATCCTTACACATTTCATGTTATGGACAACATTTTATCCATGTTACCAAGAAGATATTAAGATACAGAAAATTTTCTGTCAAATAGTTCCAAAAGTACTTTTTTCTCAAGTCCTGAGACAAGTATGCCATAGCAGGAGGCAGACCAAGAGCACAGAACCTTACATGTCCTGAAATCTTTAGGAGAAACATCAGCAGACATGCATGGCAGCAGCAGCAGGAGGCACTGCTATGACATGGAAAGGAACTGGGCTGCCAAGTCAATTAAGAGGGATAAGAGCTTTCTTTTGACCCTGCTCCTCAAGTATGAATTTCTGAGCTATTGCCTGTAAATTACAAAGCTTTGATTTTCCAGTGCACAATTTAATACATGCTTTGACCTTTCAACATGCCATATGAAACTTTGATCCTTACCAGCCGACTGTCAGGGTGAACTTTGCATAAGATGAAAACAATACACTTCAAAATCATATTCCCCTTCCCTTTTAGAAAACCCATACAATATTTCTGAGGTGGAGAAAAGTCGTCTTTATACACTGACTGGGGGTAAATGCTACAGAAGTGCTACATTTCAATGGGTACGGTCAGAAGCCTTGATTATCAAGACCTTTATGCAAGGCTGATAAGAAGCATAGATTGTCTAGGAAGAAGGTAAACACCTAAGAAGAATATAAATCAAGAAAGAGTAGTTCAGCCTTACCTTGGAAAAGATGGGGAAAACACTAACAGGGCAGTCCATGGCTCAAAATATCTTTGGAACTAGGAGGTAGTTGTATCCTTCCATGCACAATTATGGGGTGAGTTCAAAAGATCTAGTTCAGTCCAATTTAAGAAGAGCTGAGAGATATCTGAACTGCCCACCTGAGAACAACGAAAATTTCATAAACACAAAATCCGGTGATATTTCTAGTTTTGCTAATGCTATGAAAGTAAAAACCAAACCAAAACAAAAAACCAGCACCCCCATGATGAAAAAAACTAATCCAAAAGGCCAAACAGAAAGAAAAACAGCACACAAAAAAGGTGAAAATAAATGTTTGCAGCAGAAAATACTCTTTAATTTATTTTTGTTTGTATTGGGCTTTTTCTGTCTGGAAGCCCTATAAAATCAGATTGCAAGGTTTTAAAGACTAGATAATGTATTATGCAATTTCCCCCATACATGATAACCCTATATAATTTTATATCACACACTGTAAAGTATTTTCATCAATTTGAAAGATAAAGAAATTTGCAAATTTGTCCTCAGCAAAAAAGCTCTTCATGTTTAGCATAGATGCATCCTACTTCCTTTTTTTTTTTTTACTGAAGGATATTATGAAACCTCCCTCTTCCAGAAAGAAGGATTCCGTGTGTGAGCTGCAACATTTCCCACAGAGTTGCTGTGCTGCTGGTATTTAGCTCATTGTTTTACAGTGCACAGTGAAAACCTGCGATTTCAGTTCACAGTCACCTCTAAACAATTTTTCATATCCTACAAGCCTTGGACGTCAGTTTCGAGGCAAGCTTTGTCAGTTTTAAATGTCGGTTTTATTCTAATCTGGAAAATTAGTCTAGAGGCAGCATCCCTGGTACTATATCCCTCCTTCATCAGTACTTTCTCTCAGAATCATTCTGTTCCCAAGCCAAAAGATTTCCTGACTTTCTTCTGACAGCTAGTAGGCAGAATATTCCCCACAATCACAGAAAACCCACCAGCATAAATCTCTCTGACTTTCCTCCCTTGTCATCATGTGATCAATGGGACTGACAAAATGTGCACAGGTGAGTGCAGTGACAGGACTCCACAGTCCAGCAGGAGATCCCTGTTGTGCTTGTGCTCAGCGCAGATCATGAAGGAGGGGACACCACTCCCATCTGACCCTGCAGCCTGGGGTGCACCTTCTGACATTTGAGCCTGCTTGGCATGTACAAACACCCAAGCCACGCTAATTCCTGATTGTCACACTGTACAAAGGACTCCCAGGGAGGGGTGTTATAGCCTTAAAACTGGCTATACAGATTCCTCATCAGTCAGGAATGGCTTTTTGCCTCAGAGCAAACAAGCCTATTTTGCTGCCAGTTTATGCCAGCACTGACCGCCTCAGCTGCTGGCATAAATTGCTGCAACACACCCCTACATTTCCTCCACAGGGAGCAGATTTGTTGAATTAGAAGGTCAGTCTTTAGATAGGTACTTTTCTGGATAACATGCGGAGACCAGGAAAGACAAAGAGCGCATCAACTCGATCTGTGCTCAGTGAGGAACCAAAGTGTCACAGGAGCCAGCCCTGGCTGCTGCACTGTGGTGGCTGGGAGGACAGCAGGACTGATTCATAATAAGGGAAGACAGACATGGAAAGCAAACGGAACCATGATTACAGAGGAGAAATGAAGAGTTGCCTGAGAGTGTCACACTGGGAAAGAAAAGGGCAGGGAGGATTAAGGATGGCATCAGAACATATGTCTCACTGCTCTGTGACTCCAACATGGCCCTGCTGGCAAGCCAAGGGAGCGGGGGTGTGGTGAAAAAGTCCTGTCTAGGCAAGTGATGAGGGCCTGTGAATCACTGATGATGACTCCTGCTTTTATTTTGATTGCATTAGTGGTCTGTAGTGTTTCAGGACCTATTTTCAGTAAGGCATTTCCTTGGTAACAGGTATATAGTTTCAAATGCTTTTCATGTAAGGCTTGGAAGTGCTAGAAACAGAAGTCTGATATGTAAGCCTAGGATGGGGCCAGATTGAATAAAAGGTGAGGCAAATTTCCCTTAACTCCTCTGTGCTATTATTAAAAGGCCACCAATTAGAGATAGAAGATAATGCTCCTAGACTTTAGCGAGCTTCACCACAGCTGTAGTGGTGTTATTTGGGAATGAGAGGGAGAAAGGATTAGATTATAAATGAGAGGGATCGTAGCACAGACTTCCAGCACCACCTATTAAACTGTGCCTCAAGGACTATCTTCACATTTTCAGTCATTTGGAGACCTCATGAGAATTTATAGGAATAAATCACATGGCAAATCATGTGATATCTCCCTTGCAACCTTAAATAATTGAGACTCATCGGGGTCAGCTAAAGTCAGCTGAAGTAATTTTCACTTGGTTTCTAAACATGCATTAGAAATTTGCTTTGATTCAGCTGGAGAAGGCAAAGGAAAAGAACACAAAGCAAAACAAACAAAAACAACACGCACATGTTCTCTCTGAGGTCTGCGTTTGCCTGATCCAATGTAGTCTGACTTTCAGTGCCTTCTGCACTCTCTCAATGATATTTCATAATTTTCCCTACTTAATAATTATAACCTTGTCTTAAAAGATGTCATTTTTGGGGGGTAACTGGACTGGATATGATGTATATATTCCCAATTCCAGGAAATCTGAAAACATGGTAAATGAGCACCTGTTACATTGGACAGGTGACATTTGAGACATCCATGTTCAAGAATTGGAAGAATTTGGAATATTTAATCCAGGACTTGTGATACTAGGTTTATAAGAGATGTTAGCTAGGCAGATTTTATGCAGATGTTCAGACTTTCAGACTAGTTTCCTATTAAACAACAGTTTGGAACAAATTTTGAAAACTTTATACATTACCTCATGTAGTTGACTTTGCAGAGATTCTCCATCTTTTCTATTAGTACTATCCCCCTAAGGCATTAGTGCATTGAACCTATCTGTATTTAAACAGCTTCCTAGTGTGGATCACTATAGGCTGCTGTCTTCTAATTGCTGAATCAAGTATGCATAAATAATTTACTGAAATTGCATTGTTGCACTTAGACAATTTTTGAAATTACCTCATGTAACTTCATTAAACTTCAAATCTGGAACATTAATTTGAGGAAAGAAAACCACTACTTCTGTATTATTAGATCATTCAGGTGATAAATATATTCTCAAAAAAGTCACCTGATGAGTTTCCGTCATCAGAATCAAATTGTAAATGGAATTGTTGTCTATGTATTAGAAAAGCACATGCCATGTTTTGTTAACATAATCAGAAAAATGGAGCTGCCACAAACCCTTTCCCCATCTGCCAGTCATTGCATTAAATGTTTCTGCAATTTTATTAGAATTCTCTCTCTGCAGATCCTGCTCAACTGTGAAATTGGAATTGCAAACAGAAATATTACATTTCTACATACAGTAGTGAATAAAAAGTCCAATTTTTACATGTAGAGAGACAGGGGAAATGTTTTCTTAAGATAAAAAACAGCAGAGGAAATATCCTCTCTTCCCCCAAGTATGAGGCAGAAGGTAAAAGCATCTGTTTCATTTATGAGATTTTTCTATGACAGCAGGTAAAAACTGAGAGGTGCAGGAGCAGCTTTCTGACAGTAGCTTTAACACAGAAAGGACAAAAGACTGCCTATCCTGGTCCTTGGAGAGAGACACCAGTGGAAGGTTGGGGAAGCAACACCACCAGAATTGCTCTGGCTGCTGCAGATCAGACTGCCAGAATGCATGAGTCAAAGTTGGAGAAGGAGTGGGCAAGCCCTGCTGCCTAGATCCTTGCTTGTATTCCCATTCTAACTGTACATTTGTTGCAATAATGCAAGAGGTATTTTGGACAGTTTGTCTAGTTCTGATAACATCACCTGTATTGGATATTCCTGAAGCATTATTTCCAAAGCTGATAAAACACAGTGGTCAAAAAGAGTTTGATGAATCTGATGATTAAAGCATTTTGTCTACAGGGAAAGTGTTTTCACATGTCTCTTAATAAAAAGTCTTAACATAAGATGTTTCTCCACTTCCTCATTCTCCCTTTCCCCCATCTTCCTAGTCTCATGGTATTTGTTATAATTTTTAAAGGGTGTTTTCCAAGAGTTAAATGCAAATTGCATTTTCAGTTTTCAAAAATGCAACTTTGCATTTTCAGTTTGCCTGCAAAGCACATTTGCATCCCTTCTGGAAATTAAAAATTTCCAGAAATCAAAATTTCCAGAAATTAAAATGGAAAGAGAGACATGAGGAGACTGTGCTTGTTCAGCCCCTTGTGCAAGCATCCTACCTTCACCATTCAAGACACAGGAAAGGTAAAAAGAGTGACCTCTGGGTTATCTGGAAAAAAATAGCAATGCCTCAGTGGAGCTGCTTTTTTTTTTTCCCCCCGTTGACTGCAATTATCTCAGTCATGAAGTTTAATCAGTCCTGCATCTGCAATTCTTGATCTTTCAGCTCTTTGTTTGATTGTTTGATTGACACTTACCTGCAAACAAAAGGTAGAAGCTACACACACACTGTCCAGCATTCCTAAAGGACTGCTACTATCTCCTTTCACAAGAATTAATGTCCTTTTTTTTTTCTTTTAAGTTAATATAATGTTCAAGAGCTGTTCAAAAATTTCTGTCCTTTTCCACAATTTTTACTTCAGCAGTCTCCACCTTAGATCAAAGTCTTGGACTACTTTTCTTTCTCATCATAACTGAAATCTGGTATTAGCCATGGCTTCTTGGGATTTCCATCTAGTCTAGCCTGTTGTAATGATCCATGGAAAATGGCACTCAGAGGAGCAACTTTGTCATGCTACCTGGCTGAGGACACAGAGTCTGCAGCTGCCTTCACTCTCCGATGCCATTATGAGTACTTCATAAATACTGCAAATCAGCCTGCTGCATTCATCTTTCTCTCCCTAATAACATAGCCTTAAATATTTTTAAAGAAATATAGCTACAGCTGTGTCCTCTTCTACTTTTTGCATAGGGCACAGCCCACAGGGTGCCTTTGTGCTCCCTGTTGCCAGCATACAGAGTTCTCACTCAGGACAGCAGCAAAAGGCAGATTCCCTCTCTCCCTGGCCTGTGGGCATCAGCACCTTTCCCTTTGCTGCAGCCTGGGCTGACCTGATACCTCCAGAACAAAGCTGTTACAGAGAAGTGTCACAGCTGGTTACAGGACCTCCTAGGCAACATTCACCAGTCCCCACCCTAGGTACTCTTTTCTGAAGCTGCTTCTTCTGTTTGCATACTTCTGTTTGAAGTGTGTAGGCAGATGTTTGTGTGTCCATACATACAGAGATCCTCTCACAGCTAAAACCTTAAAATTAGCCCTGCCTCCTTCATCTTGTGATACAAAACTATACGTACATCAGTTTGGCACCTGTGGTGTGCCTATCATCTGTGGCATCTTGAAGCAATTTAAACTTGGTTATTATTTACATCAGGTTTAGCCTAGTGTTGGTAAGTGCAATAATGATGCAAAACTTGTATAAGCAGATAAGAAAATGAGGCCCCATGACCCTCTTTATAACCTGCTTTGAATCAGCCTTCTCATAGGCTACTTGGAAGGATTTCTTCTTCCCCCCCCCCCCCCCCACCCCCCCATTTGTAGGTTCTACAAGCTGTGTTTTTGTAACAAGTCTTGTTTAATTAGGATTTTATTTTAGAACAAAGGCATGCTTCCTTGGAAGGTCAGGGATGGCTAGATTTTACTCTCAGACAATTTCCTCAAATCAAATTCATCCAAGGATAAACAATGAATTCAGAAAAACTGTGCAATGTCCTTTAAATGTCCCTGGATACAGGCAGGGGGCAACATATGAAGAGCTTCAACATTTTACAGTCACACTATAACACATGATCTAACAATTTCACAGAAGAGAGATTTTCATACCTCTGCAAAGTTGTCTGGAATAATTTTAAAACCTGAACTGTCTTGACAGGACCTACCCTGCATTTCTGAGTTTCATATTCCATGCAAAAAGAAACTGGCATTTTCAGTCTAAATAATTTTGCTTTACTTCAGAGAAAACCAGTGAAAAACAAAAAGCAAACACAAATTTGTTGTGAGGTTGTATCACATAGGGATTTCTTTTTCAAGCTGCCATCTTGAATCTCTTCACTGTAGCTATTGAGTAGGACGGCTTGCATTCTAAAGTGTTGCATAGAAAAAATAATAATGAAAAATAACATCTTTGTAACACTGTAATGAAGAATGAGATTCTGCTTTCACCCAGGTTTCATTTCCTTCCGTGATGACCTTCTTGTACTTGACAACATGGAAGCAGGAAATGAAGCTTACCATAGTGTAAATTTACTGTTATGACCTTGATGCATAGCTAAGTCATAAAAATGGACAAAGCTAGGGTCGTGTAAAAACTACAACAAATGAACAAAGTCTTGAACAGAAACTGAACTTATTTTCTGCAAATGTATCTTGTTCCAAAGTATGCAACCAAGCCAAGTCAAAGGACCACAAGCCACAATTTGGCACATTTTTCCGGAGTTGCTTTACTGACTTTAAGCGAGGGTGAAGATGTGGATGTGTCTGAACACAAACTGAACAAGATATCCCAGTTCAGTTTATCCTAACTATATCTATGTCTAAATCTAGATCTTCATCTTTTTCATTATAGAAGAGAGAAAATATTTTAGTTTGCAATCTCAATGCAGTATTCCCAAACTTTTTGTTTAAGCTCAACCAGTTAAAGATTTTGCCAATATTGGAAATAGTTACAACTTTATAACAGCCCTTTCCACTTTCCAAAGAGATATTATCAACTAATAATAATATTTCACTCCTACAAACTGTAGGGTTTTTGGTAGTAGATGTCATTGTCACCTGGCTTTTCTCAAGCTGGTTTCCCAGTGGAGCACAAATACATATGACACTGCAGACTTACTCCAAATCAGACCATGACCAATTTACTCCAAGACCTCAAGGTGACACAAGAGTTTAACTTTGCATCATATCTCATTCCTTGCGAGGCTTCCTGTTAGACACTTATTTAATACAGATTTTTCCGACACGATCTATAGATTTGTAGAAACGCAATGAGATCTGTGGGAAGATAATTGGGGGTAAAATTAGAGAAAACTGGGAAGTTTAATTCACATTCTAACAAAAGTTATAAGAGCACAGAAATTATGGTAAAATGCAGGTTCCTGGATGCTACTTCCTGGATGGAATGAGGTTGGCATGTAGAAAATCTCTTCAACAATGATTCCCCCCACCCACAGCCTGCAACCTTAAGCACACCCTAAGAGGAATGAAATGGGGGGTGGAGTGGAATGGGGACACCATAGCCAGGCTCTGCTGCAGTCTTTGCAGGGATGGCCACCTGATGGTACCATGCAGCCGATAAATCACATAGCAGCTGTCAGCCAAGGTACATGGGACATGACTTGCTGTTGAATCAGAAACTGGCAAAATTACTGTCCTTGCTTCATTGTAATCTCATTGCAATATCGATGCACACCTGAATCCCTGGAGTGAAAGCCAAAGTTACCTGCTTCCAAGGTACAACTGCCCCTCACTGAGCTTGCTACCTATATTACATTGACTACATCTTTAAGAGTGAAGCCAGAGAACTTTATACCAGTCAGTAATAAGGGTCACTCAAGAGTCACTCAAGTCCCACCCAAATGTAATGAAATAGTATAAAAGCAAGGTAAGGGTCGGGAGAAGTTAGAGAAGAGTCCGTGATAACTTCAGGAATCAGTCAACAGGCTGAATATGTATTCTCCTCCGTAGAGATGCCTATTGGTTAAGGACCTTACTTTGTGTACACTAAATGATTATCTCAAGATAGCACAATTTTGTCCTGTCAATGTATTTATTAATAAAGTGTGTTATTCCATCCTTTAAGGGTGCTAGCAGTTCCTGGCAGTGGATAACATACTCAACTAGGAGTGGGGAGATCCAGGAAGGAGATCTCTCTCTAAATTGCAAAGAAGGATTTGCCTCTGATACGTTGGTGTGTGTCTCTGAACAAGTCAGGTGAACTGGCCTCCAGTATAGAGAGCTGTTCAGTGGAGTCCCCATAATGGGGCTCTCACAGACTCATCAGCCACAAGGCTGATCATCATCTCTGAAGCACTGGCACACTGATCAAATGTAAGAAAGTTCAAGAAAACCAGCTTTTCACTTGACAGGATTACTAGCTGATCACTGATTTTCTGCAGTCTCTAAATCATTTACCAAATGGCAAGAACGGACATACCTCAGTGCTGGTCCAGTAACATGAGATGAAAGGCTTACAGTGTTTTCCCCATGGCCTGAGCTACCTTTTCTTCACAGACACACACAACAAAAATCACTCTTTATGCACTGGAATTATTACCTAGAGTGTTAACACAGTTATAAGATTAATTTGGATATATTTGTTTCCATCAAATTTGGCTGTTGAAAAAATAGGAATATCAACTGGGTAGCAAATATGCTTTTCTTAACTAATGGCAGGATCATATGCTGCTTGGCTGAGCATATAACACCATCCAAGGATGCCATACATTTCTGCCTTCAGGGTTTTGTTACTATTTCTCAGGTGGCCTCTGGATTGAGACATAGTAGGCTGACTCAACCTATTCTGGCTTTTTACTCCAATCCCACTGTGAGATTGAATGCTGCTCTCGTATGAATAGGGGATGACTCTTTTGAAGTCAGCAGAACAGTACCCACTTGTGCCAAATGAGAATCTGTCCCATATTGCTGTTTTAGTTACAGTCATGTCAGAGCTGTTGTTTCATACATATCGATTAATCAAAATGTTGCATGAAACATATGGCACCAACAGGAGTAGGTTAAAGGACATCATCTTCCACTAGTCTTATCACATGAATATTAACTCCTCATTGCTATCAGATAATGCAAGCATATCTCAGTCAGGTGTACACAACCACAGGGACATAGTCATCACTATTAGGTTGATGCAAACAGCTGTCCACATGGGATAAATTTAATGACATCCTCCAGATGCTGTTGAAAACTGGCTCCAGAAATCCAGCAACCTGCCACTACTCATCCTTCCAGATCCAAGCTCCCAGCTTCCCAACTGAGCTTTTCATCTTTTAACAGTGCTTAATGATAGTTGATCCTGTAACTCCATAAACAAATCAAGAGATATGGCCCAGGACCAAAATATTCTTTCCCTGAGGAGAAGTCTAGACACATCACAGTATTTTTTATTTTGCTGGCTATTTCTTTCAACACTGATTAATCCACCCAGGCCGCATTTTGAAGCATCACCAGAGGCAATTTGCATAAGCTATTTTGTGTGCCTGGTTTCTCTCCATCTTTTCAGTGTCTTTGTATCACAGGAATCACTCTGCTCTATCTTAACTAAGTGTGGTGGCACCAAGCAGCTGCTGCTCTGCCAGAGTTCCAGATTTCCAGAAATATAGAACAAAGGTCCCAACCTTTTGTGGTCATTAAAGCTAGTCTTACAATTTACCATATGGATCGAGTTGTTGTGCAGTTATGCCCTTGATGGAACCCTGTCTCTGATAATTGCTCTGCTTTAATAAATTACTCTCTGCTTTTCAGCTTTACGCTGGTTTTATGCTGATTCCATTGAAGCCCTTGGGTGGTTTTGGCACTTCAGTACTTAGCTCAGTGAAATTGCTTTTTTAAACGACTAAGTTGCCACTTCCAGTGTGGAATGTGACAGCATCTTCAATACCATTCAAAGACACTCAGTCTTTAAGAAAAATAATGATGAAAAATGTTGAAAGTTGAGTGCGGATTACTCAATAAACAGTTATTATGTATGTTGGATTTTGGCCAGGTAGGTTTGCATCTCTGTTCTTATGAGGAGTGATGTGAAAGCCACACTGTTGAAGACTGGACTTAACATCAGGAGGTGTAAGGTGTGGGGAAGGATACTGATGTGCTGCAATACAACTGCAATCTCTCTTGCAGGTCTGCATGCAAAGCCAACTGCTTCCACCTTTGACCCTGATTCTTCTGCAAAATTACAAAGGAGGCAGCTTAAGCTGTGTTCTTCCTGAAGTAAATTTTCTACCTGGGAAATGATCTTCTGAATTTCATTAGTGGTTTCATAAACCATCAGGATGGTATGTGGGGCTGGATGCAAGATAAAACCACATCCTATGCTCTTAGTTTTGTGGGTATTTCACCAACTATAATTTATAGGATAGACATAACTTACACAAATGTCATGAGCACTTTTTTTTTTTGCCTACACATAAAAAGAATAAACAGTTTATTTAACATTTCAGATAGCATTATCCCTCAATATCTCTACTTTCATTGAGTAGGCACTCTGAAAAAGATTCTCAAGCTACAAAAGATAACATCAACACTAAGAGCCTGCATCTCAGGAGCATTTGGATCCAGAAACACACCTGTGTGATAAATGCCAGATGAAATGATTTGTCCTAGATAAAGAAATAACTAGCCTTAATAGACTGCACTGTGTCATCTGTATCCAGAGTTATCTGTCCTGTCATTTGAGAGTTATCCAGTCACAACAAAATTTCCATGAGAAAAAACACAGGTCTTTTGCACCTGAAGTGAATCTGCTAATGTAACAATGAGGGAAACTAGGCCCTAAAGGGCAACTATCAATGAATTTCACTATTACACTTCATCTGAAATGCTCATGGTTATTTTATTAAGATGTAAGCTGTTCATCTCAGAATAAAATGAGAGGTATTCGTATCATTATGCTTGCTTTGCTTTTCCATCTCACAAGGAAATTAAGTAATTTTCTGACTTTTCAAAAGATCCTCTGATCTTGGGCACCTTTTCCAAGACACTACAGACACTGATTTCATGGGCAGTTGCAAATATGCAGCTGCTTAGGAAAATCTGGTGCCAAATCTCACCCTACAGACAGTGCACTTGGAAAATATGGATCCAGGCGATTTTGTTTGATAGCCTGAAAAGGGGGCCAGACAATGGATTTCTTAGTCATGTTTTCCCTTCAGCTGAGCACAGTAGAGTGAAATATCTTATTAAAATAATTCTTCCTAGGTGCTAACAGCCCTTTATTAGTAATATACAAAAATGCATCTTTCTGTGAACTATCTATCTTCAATGTAGAAACAATTTGCAAACAGTGAAGTTAATAACTGGAAATTTTATCACAGGACTGACACCTTTCAACAGCAATCTCCAGAAGTCAGCACTTCAAGTTTGATAAAGAGAACTGAGAGGGGCAAAACCCCTTCTGTCCCATAAGTAATCCCATACACCTACTACCAAAGAAAAGCTGGCAAGGCTTTGGGAGTTTAGCTACAATTTGTGAGCCCCAGTCACATCAGACATGTCTGCATTGTTTGAATTTCCACATCCTAGGAGAAAGGCAACTCTATGCATTACTGAATTCATATGAATTAATGCAAACCCTTTGCACATTTACCTCAGGTGCTCCTTGGAGAGATGTCTCAACACGGTGATATCTTATCAAAACCTCTTACAATGTGATTTTGGAGGAGAGCTTGTGCTGACTAAATTGTGTTAAGCTAGAGTAGAAAAGGGAATAAGAGAAAACAAGATACAATTCTTAAACTATGCATTTTCTAATTTTAATCATTATCTTGGGACTGGGTGCAGGTGGCACTGACCAGTTTGACACAGGCTGTATGTTAGTTTGCATTCTTATACAGGGCAGGCTCACATCTTGGAAACCTGTCAAGGTTGCTACTGTCTTTTAGAAGAAGTTCTATTACCTGGGGACACAACAAAGTGCTCACAAAAGCATTTCAAAAGTATAGAAGCCTAATTGACATTTTACCCAAGATTGCAATGCATTCAACTAACTTTTCAAAGTGATTTCTGAAGGACAAACGGCGGTCTGCATATACACAAATTCGAGGTCATCTATGCATTATATTTTTCCTGCATTGAAAGCACATTGGTGCTTTCATTCTGAACAAGATCTCAGTTTAGTCATGGGGACAATGAAATCCAGAAGAGAAAACAAAAAGTCAGCATACATCTCTCCCCTCTGCGATCATCTGCTCTGCACAGCTCAGTGCATAATGACAGCTGTTACAGGCTCCCAGGCTCTTATTGTTATTCTTCTGTTCCAGGGCAAAGTCAGCTGGCACAGCACAGACAGCCTTTGCTGGTGTTTTCAGCTATAATGCTTTCCTTGTGCTGCAGTAGATGAGGATCACTCACAAAGCAGGTTCCTTTCCTTCTGCTGGCCTTGCTGTGGGGTGTGCAACCCACAAGAGAGGTGTGGTACCAAACTAGATGAGGTTTAATAATGTCTTACACCTCTGTAGCTGAAACTGCAGAGAATATCTGAACACAGGCTGAATTGTCACATTAAACGTCTCACAGAACTGTGGCTGCTCCTGCAGCTAGCATCACATGTGAAAATTGAAAGTTCTGCTACAGGTAGCATTAGAACACTGCAGGGCACAATTACATGAAATAAGGAAAGTTTTGGCAATTTGCACCCAAGCAAAGACGTGGACCTTTAGTTTGAATGGGTACAGCTGCTTGAGAAGGGATGCTCACAGTCTGTGAGCTGTTCTTTGTTTTCTGCTAATATAAAACTATGTTAAATGTTATTCCTTCTTTTTCTTTTTGAAATTATTAACTCTACCACATTCTTTAAGATGTACTTGAGCAATTGAAAGCTCAAGTTGAATTGATGTTGCAATTGTATCCTTAAATAATAACTATTCCTGTTGGTGAGGGATGAGCCCTAAACCACGTTAGAAATGATTATTAGGTCTTAAAAATGGGTGCACAAATATTTGATTAATTTTATTTTTGTTTCATTTTATCTTTGTACCAGTAAAGTTGTGTGGGAAAATTGGTGGCTAGAGAAGCAGCTTTGTTTAGTTGCCATTTGATGATAGAAGAAAAATATATTGACTGTTCACATGTAAGCACAGGAGAAGTGTCTTTCATTCCTCATCACAAATTGCCATTCTCCCCAGTCAGAGGTTACTTGCATGGAACTTTACTGTCTCTGCAGTGAAGTTCATGTTCCTCTGCTGTGGAAGGAAGGACTAGAGAGAAAGTGTTTGACCTGGAAAGTCAGGCATTTCAGGGAGAGAACTCATTCTCTGAGTTTTGCTGAGGTTGTCTCAGCTGTAAATTCTTAACCACAAACTACATGTGCCACTTCTTTTATTCTCATCGCTTTTAGGTTTCAATTAAAATGCAAACACAGGAAAATAATTTATTTCTTTGAGCTATGTGCAGGCTTCCTCATGGGGACTTCTTGATCCTCGCTTCTTTAAAGAATGGAGATTCATATGTGAAAGCAGAAAGACAGATCCTGTTCTTCCTTGTAGCAGTGGCAACCAGAGGCCATTAGAAAGGCTATAATCCAAGCTGAAGGAGAAGTAGACAGAGCAAATCATAGTAGACTGACAGATATGGCCTTATATTCAAGGTGTTGGGATCAAGGGGTAGGATATCTGAGTCCAGTCAAAACTTGGCAGAGTTCTTCCTTAGGCTTCCAAAAATAATTTTCAAATCACTTACATTTGGTCTCCCTAAAATCTCTCTCTTGTTGCAGGTCTTGTTTACTTGATTGAAAGTTGTTTTGCATGAGCACTGTTTCTTAATGTAGTATTCCTAGATGTAATATCCTAAATGTACTAGGCCCCAAGGCCTTTGGGATCATTTAAGGTGCCTCATTTCTTTTGAAATACAAATAATACTCATAAATAGAATCTGGTTTACTTAGGAAAGGAAGGTATAGTGAATACTTGGCATTTAGCTGTTTCTCTGGCCACTGGTCAGTAGGACCACAGAGAAAAAAGACAGGAAAGACTACAAGAGAAAGAATGGAATATATCTAGAAGGAAGGTTATACTGAGAAAGAGATGGGAATGAGGACTGAGAGACTGAGGTTACAGGAGGGTAGAACTGGATACAGATCAAAAAAAGTTTTAAAAGAAGAGAGACAACAGAAAAAAGAAAAGGAAAAATACAACAGTGAGAAAAGACCTGGAAAAGAAAGAAGAATAAATGGGAAGACTAGAAAAGCAGTGACATTTGGAAGAAAATATTTAGGAGAAACAAATACACTACAGAGAAAGGAAGAGGATAAAAGAGTAAAGGAAGCATGGGGGAAAACAAACTCAGAGCACTGCAATATATTTGTTCTGAGAGCATATAGTGGATATAGGAGATACAGAAAGTCATTCCAGTCCATAATGAACTCTTTGATTCTGTAGGATGATCATTAAATACCTATATACTAATTTGTGTGACTGTCTCAGGCTAGAAACTACCTTATCCCATCCCTGAAATAACAGGAGTTGTCTCTGAAGTATTTGCTTTGGGTATTTTCTCAATAAGCAGTACTTTAGCACTAAAAGAAAGCAGGAGTAGATGGAGTAGGGCAAAATTGGAGAAGAAAGAGCAAGAGAAAAAACGAAAAGAAAATCCAGGTTTAAAATTACAGTTGACACCTTAGGTAATTTTATTTGCAGGATCATTCAGTCTCTGCTCTATTTCATTAGGCTGCTGTACCTCTTAGCTTTTCCAGGGTGTGTTCACAATGTTTACTGTGTTCTGTTCTTCAGCAAAAATTACTGACCAGTATTATTATGATCAAGATAAATAAAGAAATAGATCAATTTATCATGTATATTGTTTATAATAATTCAGATACTCGCTCTGACTACTCCTTGCAGTGGCATAAAGAATTGCAATCAATGGAGTGTTAGAAATTACTTATATATTTCCTTCCAAAACTAAGCATGCTGTTTTGTTTTTAATCTACTAAGTGACATTAAAATTGTCATTTGGAAAATGTCCTCTGAGGCTGCTTTGTTCAGTTGACTGTTCTTGATTAGACTTGTATTAGTAGCACTGAAACCCCCCTTTGTCATCTGGAAGCTGTACTAAGACTTGTTCAAGTTTTATGTCATATTTTATATTTAACCACACTGAACATTATCATGGGCCCTAGAAAAACTGTCAATATTATTTACTGATAATTCACACTAACTCTGAAGGTTTACCGGTGCTCTGTGTTGAGCAATAAAACTCAGGTTTAGGTTTAGGTGTAGGTGTAGGTTCTTTATGTGGGCCTGTCTTTAGACAGGTAATCTAGACACTCAAGGTATTTAGATAGAAAATGGATAGATAACATTGCTCATTCATTTGGTAATGAGCAGGCCAGAGAATGTGTCCTGAATGGAATCAGAAATTAGTAATAGCAAGGTTCTAAATTGCTACTAGTTAAGGACATTCTTAAAATGGCAAAGGTTGATAACCCTTTTAACCTCAATTACTTTTTGATTCTATGATAAACGTGGTGATGTTACATGGCAGAGACTCTTTGCACGTTTCCATCTGTTACACGAGACAAGGATGTGTTTCTGAGGTCACAGATGCAAAAGGGACAGAAAACTAAACATCTCTGTAACTGCTCATGAGATAAGTGACTCCGGTCAGCTTCTATTGTCCAGGTGATACACCTGTCTTTCCCTCCACAACAATCATTTTCTAGTTAGACTACATCAGGTCAAAAGACTTGACTGGGCCTGTCTTAAATTGACTTCCAGATGTCTACCATTTAAACTATGACTTAAGATAAAACACATGGACCATTTTTGAAGAATAAAGTGGGGGAAATCCCTTTTGTGTAGTGCCAGTAACTTGCATGGGGTTTTCCTTCTTCTGCTGTGCATTTTTAGAAGTTGCTTGTTTTTGGGAGGCAGGGATTTCAAGAAGATAAAGTCTCACAGTTAAAGCAGACATATGCTGAACTCAAGAACAAGGTCTTATCTTTTCTGATGAATTCTGATGTGTTACTTAGCAAGTGACTTCAAATCCAAGTGGGGTTTTCAGATAGGGTCATTAACAGTTTGTTCCTTGTTCCCAGGGTGCCCAGCATGAGCCTCTTTTTCCTGATTGGCAGAAGTGTAAAATCCTCACAACCATAGCTGCAGTCAATCAGGAATGTGCTCTCAGCATACAAAGTCAAATCGAGAGCTAAATACTCTGAAAACGGAGGTGCTACATATCTCAGATAGTGTGCTTGGTGTTAGTGGCTGTGTTTGACTTGAACTCCTCTGTGGCTCAGTTTTAAGTCTACAATAAGAGGATAATGACAGCCTTCACCTCACCTGGGTTGGAGAAGATAAATTCATTAATGTTTG